>BGPR01003257.1:24307-40441 GCA_013235015.1 Araneus ventricosus | reverse complement strand
CGTTGCGTAACTTGGTTCTGCCCCCCAGGTCTGGCTTTTTTTTCTCCTCATCGATATAAGACTTTATAAGGTCACATAAACCTTACAATAATTTTTAAGTCATTCTTTCCGATCCTCATTAGTTGCTTAGCTTGATTGCCACCTAAGTCATTTTTGTCCCCTCATCGTATAGACTTAAAGATGGCCATACACAATAAATCTTTTATCATTCTTCAGCTCCTCATTAGTTGCGTAGCTTAGGTTAACCCCCCCCCCAGTCATGCTTTTTTTTGTCCTCATCTATAAGACTTTATGCGGAATTCTTAACAAATAATTTTCGTCACTTCTTCCGTCCTCATTAGTTTAAGTGCTTGGTTGAATTGCCCCAGGTCATCTTTTGTCTCCTCATCATATAGACTTTAAGGAACATAAACACAATAATTTTCGTCATTCTTTAGTCCTATTGGTATTCTTGAGCAGGTTCTGCCCCAAGCTCATGTTTTGTCCCTCATCGTATCGTAACTGAAGATTGACATAAACCACGCAATAATTTTTCGTCCATTCTTCCGTCCTCATTAGTTGCATGTGGCTTAACAGGTTAGACGCCCCCCAGGTCATGGCTTTTTGTCCCCTCATCAGTGCATCGAGGCTTTAAAGATTGTACACACAAATTTACTGTCATTCTTCCGTCCTCATTAGTTAGCAGCTTGGTTAACGCCCCCCCAAGGTCCATTTTTTGTCCCCTCATCGCCGATAAGATTTGACACATAAACCGAATACATCGTCATCTTCCGTCGTCCATTGGTAGCTTGGCCGTTGTACTTGCCCCAATCTGTTGTTTTTGTCCCCTCATCGTACAAGACTGTAAATATTATTGCGCAAACACAATAATTTTTCCGTCATTCCTTCCGTCCGCATTAGTGGCAGTTGGGTCCGCCTCCCCAGGCTCACTTGGCTTTTTTTGTCTCCTCTCTATAGACATGATGACCAGCTGGCATTCGTCTTGTATAGGTTGTGGTAGCCCCGGTATTGTCTCATCATTAAACTGTAAAGTAATCCAATACTTCGTCATCTTCGTCGTTAGAACGGACGCATCCTTGTCCTATCGTAGATGTAAGACAAAACACAATAATTTCGTCATTCTTCCGTCCTCATTGGTGTGCTTAGCTTGTAGAACGCCCCCAGGTCATGTGCTTTTTTGTTTTCCTCATCGTATAAGACTTTAAAGATTGATTCAACAATAATTTTTCGCATTCTTCCGTCCTCATTAGTTGCTTGCGTTTAACGCCGCCCCAGGCATTTTTGTCCCCTCATCGTATAAGACTGTAAAGATTGACATAAACACAATAATTTCGTCATTCTTCCGTCCTCATTAGTGGCTTAGGTTGGGTTAACGCCCCACAGCTCATGGCTTTTTTGTCCCCTCATCGTATAAGACTGTAAATGCTCGTTATATTTTCTGTGCTTCTTCCGTCCTCATTAGTTGCTTTATTTAACGCCCCTGAGTCATGGCTTTTTTGTCCCTCATCGTATAAGACTGTAAAGATTGACGCATAAACACAATAATTTTCGTCATTCTTCCGTCCTCATTAGTTGCGTAGCTTGGGTTAACGCCCCCCAGGTCATGGTTTTTGTCTCCTCATCGTATAAGACTTTAGGTGTATAAACACAATAATTTCTTCATTCTTCCGTACTCTTAGTTGCGTAGCGGTTGAACACCCCCCCAGGTCATCTCCCTCATCGTATAAGACTGTAAGGATTGAGCCTAACACTTAATAATTTTCACGTCCTCTTCCGCCCTCATTAGATTTAGCCATGCCCCCCAGGTCGTGGCTTTTTTTGTCCCCTCATCGTATAAGACTTTAAAGATTGACATTATATATTGACCTATTTATATTTTTAACACTATTTTCATCCAAACGGTTATAAAATTGTGTACAGAACACAAAAATTGTAGCTATGACTGTTGTAGATAATATAATATGTACTCTAAAGTGCGTAATTTATCACCACACATACTAGTCCAGTCATTAGGTGGTTTTTAAAAACAAATTCTGGTGGAGTTGTAATTTTTTGCTCCTATATGTTTTTTGGGGTGCTGATTACGAATCCGAGGTTTCCCACCAAAAATGTTTTTGGAATTTTAATTATAGCCAAAAAACATGAAAAAAAAGGATTTTCCCCCAGTTTTTTGCTTATAACTCAAAAACTATCAACTTTTTTATGGCATCATTGTATATCAAAATAATCAGCACAAAATTTTCTACAATTTGTGTCTATACTATTTTGTCGTTACGCGTACCATTTAGGCGCCATAACTGGTTGAAGTTTGGCTAAAGTTTGACTTACCTGCTAGCACGGCATGAAAAATAACAAATCTTCCTATTTGTATGCACTAAAATTTGCTCACTTACTATTAATATACTTTACTTATTTAATACACTTTTTCTACCATAATGTTCCTTTTTCAAATAAATTTTTCATCTGCTATATTGGACATGAAGGTAATTTAGTCCCGATCAACGCCGGACATAAGTGCTAGTTATGAATGAAATTCCTTGATTAGCTCTAAAAGGCTGATGTTGATAGAAACTTAGATTCACTTTCACAATAAATGTTATTTTACAAACAATTAAAAGTACTTAGTGTACTATTAATTAATTTGAATTACTTGGTGTATAGTAACCAAGAAAAAATGACAAAGAAAAAAGTAGCATTCTAAACTTTAAAACTCATAATAACTTAATAATAATACAACTACAGTCATAAATATGATCTTGGCTTCTGCATACATTACACAGTCTCTTCACTTTATCTTGGTCGCTTTGAAGCTTATGGTCCAATATTTTTTGAAAGATCACCTGTGTCTTCCTCCACATGCAAAGATAAAGACGCCTCAACTAAATCATCGGGCAGTAATGGTTCATCATCCTCATCACTATTAATTACTTGAATCCCTCTGTTATTGCAGTTGCCCCAACAATGAGGTTACAACATTGAACAAAACAGTCTGACCTTCCTACAGCTGCAATTTCCTGTGCACCTCTTCTTACACTTGCAGGATATCTTGTGTACAGGATAGAGTCAGGTGCGGGGGATTTCAGAGTTTTTACAGGTTGGAGTTCACTGTTTATTCTTTCCCAACCCCATTCTCCAGGTTTCTTTTTATTGCCAAGCCAGTGCTGGATCTGATAATAAACTTTTAGGGAAAGTTGGTGGGCAGTTGCGAAGCGAAACCATGTTGCTACTCTTGTTAAATGAAGATTTCATGTAACATTTGTAGCAAAGATTATTCAAGGATGGAATATCCTAGGTAGTTATTGGGTAGCCATACAATGCCACAAGAAAGCGGTTCGCTACATCCACAACAGCTTCAGGGGTCATATCCGGGTTCTTAAAAATTTCAATTACTTTGATGAGATCATTATTGTTTTTCAAAGTCTGCACAAACTTCAATTTAACATAATTAAAAAGAGCTGATGCGGTGTCACATCCGCTCATGGCATGCATGAATAAAATATCGTCGGCGATTGTTTTTTCTAAAACTGTATGAGGAGAAAATATCTTTTCAGCGGTTTTCCTTTTCATAGTTTTAAAAAATATACATTGTCAAAGGTACAAATGCCAATTAAGATGACAAAAAGTTCAATATCTTCACCTATGACAACCGCAGACGGATGTGTTGGGGCCAAAGCTATAGTTTTCACAATTAAACAATCAGCATCTTCGTCTGCTTTCTTGTATATCATGTTTACTGAGGAGAACTTGTTCATCACGATGGAAATGAGTCTATCCTTGTTCTTTGGATTGGCCAGGAATTTTTCTTAGGAAACAGTTTGTATCATCGTTTCATCAAATATTACTTCACTTGACATTTGTTTCTGTGTTCTTCTGGCCCATTCTGCACATTTAGTGCCTCCTACTGTTTCATTTTCAGGATACCCATAGAAAATGACTAGAGCAGTTGATTTGTACTTTGTAGAAACATATGTCACATAATTATCACAAATTGATGAAAAAGTTGAACCCCTTTTCCAGATGACTCTGTGCAGCAAGTATCCTCCATCAATAATATTCACACTGCTTTCAGCATTAAAATCCCTTGTACATGGCTTGAAAGCTTTGTATAAAGAGGATTTCCTGCCTTTTCGTATTACAGCTTCATCAAACAGAGGTAATGGAAAGGGACATAGTTCAAATGTTAAGACGTTCTCTAGTTCATCCGATTGCTTTGTAATATAAATTATCTGGAAAAGCGCTGTAGGGTTGATAGATACACTTTCATCATGCACCTTGATGGCATCACTTATTAGAGCTAGTGATTTCACTCTGTCATTTCTTTTGAACTTCACGGTATTAAAATAATTTCCTTCGATTCTTTTGATACCAAGAGCAGGTAGGGGACAATAACAGGGCTATGTTTAAGCCTCCTAACTTATTAAAAAATTTGTGATATTTACTCTGTTGTTTACTTCACAAACGCGAAAGCCAGGTAATACCAGGGTAGAAAGATTTAGAAGGAATTTTGTGCAGATTATGCAAGTATACTCATAATATAACTGATAAAATCTTTATTTGCACAAAGAGGTTTAAGATAGAAAAAGTATATTAGTTAAGTAAGAATTTATTTAGTAAGATAGATAATTTCGCGCATACAGATTGGATGGTCCGTTGTTGTTCAAGCCGTGCTAGCAGGTAAGTCAAACTTTAGCCAAACTTTATCCAGTTATGGCGCCTAAATGGTACGCATAGCAAAAAAATAGAATCGACACAAATTGTAGGAAATTTTGTGCTGATTATTTTGATATACGATGATGTCCTAAAAAAGTTGATAGTTTTTGAGTTATAAGCAAAACACTGGGGGAAAGTCCATTTTTTTTCATGTTTTTTGGCTAAAACTAAAATTCCAACAAAAATGTTTGGTGGGAAACCTCAGATTCGTAATCAGCACCCCAAAAAACATATAGGAGCAAAAAATTACGACTCCACCAGAATTTGCTTTAAATCATTCCTTTTTAGCACCTAATGACTGGATTATACCTCCGAATTCGGAGCCAGAGTGGCTCCCTGTCAGATGGAGGGAGTATGCGTAGAACGTTATTGAAATCCAATCCCCCCAAACCCCTTAAAATTTGAATAACCTACTATGGATAACAGATAATAATAATAACAGAGTATAATTTGGAACATTCACATGCCTCAGATGATTAAACTGAAAGTGAAGAGCAGATTAAAAGAAAAGGAAAATATTAAAAGAATTATTTCCGAAAATATCTAAAAGGAAAAGTGAATTGTCTTTCCTCTTTGAAACCAGTGTTATTGACAGTCACTGCGAAATTCCCGCGGCAAAAAGTCACCTTCAGTTCACTAATATTCTATACATTGTCAAAAATTCACTAAATATAGCAAAAAACTTATGGGTCACAAAGTGTTTGCTATGAAATTATAAATCAGGAGGATGAAAATATTTTGCCATATTCTTTTTAATAAAATTCATTATTTCGAGTTTTTTGTAATCGTATGTGCCTATGGTCGGAAGTCGCATCGGATGTAAGTCAAAGAGAAGATGTACTGCACTTTCTTCGCAATGAGACGAAGTTAAGCACAAAACGTGCAACTTTGTAGAAGTAAATAGGAAATTCGAACGGAGCATATTCCCTATCTTTACTGTCTATTTTGTACATCCAGGTATTTTAGTATCATTTTTACATATATTTAATACAAATGAAAATCGGAATTCACTGACAAAGCTTAAGAATTTTCTATGATTTAAAGCAAAAAGAATAAAGATAATCGGAATTCCATCTTGAATGAAACGTATCTAAAACAGAAAGCAGTATTACATAAATAATGGAATTTTCTGTTTCTCTTGAAGGGTCAATTTATCATCTCAGCTCTCGCTTTCTCCATTTATAACTCCTTCTTGTTTTTGTGCAACACTTCGCCACAGGCAAGTCCGTAACTTTTGATCCATGCAAAGGCCATAAGCAGAAAAAATACCAGGAGAAGCTAATCGATTCATTGATAAGCTCAAGAAAGCGTCGAGTTAATAAAATGGAACTAGTGTTTGCTAACTCTCTAGTTTCTCAAGTGTCACATTAAGTTAATTTGCATAAAAGTATTTGTGTTTTTCTTTATCTTGTTATTATTTAGAAGTATTTGTGAATATTTTGAACTGCTGAAAAGTAATTTTGTTTCTCTTTGAGATCCTAGTGACTAAAAGTGTTTATATTAAAGTGTTAAGAGATGTTAATTGAAATTAAAATTACCGAATTTTTTTCAAAAATATATCTATTGAGAAGTGTAATAATAGATATGTATTCGTTATTTTATTAAAAATGATTTGAATAAATGTAGAAGCTGTAACTATGTATAAGCAAACATTATGTAACTGAAGGAAGTCAACCGAAGAGAACTACTTACGCTTAGAAGAATAATAATGAAAATTTAAATTTTACAAAAGCACGCAAGCATATAATAATATCAGAAAACAACATTAAAAATAATCCCAAGATTAAATGCCTTCCAAATCAATAAGGGAAAAATATAAAGTTAATTTTTTCAAAATTTAAATAATTAAATTGATTTTTAATCTTAAGCAATTAATTCGAAACCAAACAAGTGAATATTAATGGGAATAACCCACACCAGCACGCTGAGTTCGTCCATGTAGAACGCGAACCTTGCAGTGATAAATATTTACAAAATAAATTAAAACTCACGAAATGATAAAGTAAGATCACAAAAGCGTATTAATTCTGAGAATCAGAATTCGTAAACATTTCCATATATTTTATTTTGAATTACATCATAGTTTAGAGACCAGATTTATAATCACTAATATGCATTGATAATATGAAACTTTTAATAAGATATGGAACCTAGTAACAAACACTTATGTTTACATGAAACTTTCCGTTATTCATTTAGAATAAATATAATTATCATATTGTGCGCAAGTACCTTTAAAAACAACGTATAATTTTAATCTGTAATGTATTTGGAACACCATTACTTTTGAAAGGTAAGTGTTTGAATTCAATTATTGCCTTACAACATAATACTCATTTTGTTAGGCGTAGAATTCTTGAAATAACTATTTTCTCTACAAAGAAATTAAATGCAAAAATATCAATTGCGAAAATAAGAATTCGTAAACATTTCCATATATTTTATTTTGAATCTCATTATATCTTAGAGGCCATATTTATAATCACTAATATGAATTGATAATAAGAAACTTTTAATTAGATACGGAACTTAGTAACAAACATTTATGCTTACATGAAACTTCCCGTATTAACGGCATAATAATAATATGCGAAATAGTTATTAATTAAGAAAAAATATAATTATCATATTGTGCGCAAGCATCTTTACAAACAAATAATTTTAATCTTTAATCATTTGGACACCATTACTTTTGAAAGATAAGTGTTTGAATTTAATTATTATCTTACAACATAATACTTATTTTGTTAGGCGTAGAATTCTTGAAATAACTATTTTCTCTACAAAGAAGTTAAATACAAAAATATTAATTGCGAAAATAAGAATTCGTAAACATTTCCATATATTTTATTTTGAATCTCGTTATATTTTAGAGGCCACATTTATAATCACTAATATGAATTGATAATAAGAAACTTTTAATTAGATACGGAACTTAGTAACAAACACTTATGCTTACATGAAACTTCCCGTATTAACGGCATAATAATAATATGCGAAATAGTTATTGATTAAGAAAAAATATAATTATCATATTGTGCGCAAGCATATTTACAGACCATATAATTTTATTCTTTAATTTTAAAAATATTTAGGACACCGTTACGTTTGAATGGTAAGTATTTGAATTTATTTATTTTCCTTTAACTTAGTAAGAATTTTGTTAGGCTTAAAAATCTGTAAAATGATTTTTCCTCTTCAAAGAAGTTGGAAGTTGATTTGACTTTGTCTGGCACAAGATCCTCTAATGGAATAGGCTGTGCTGAAAACCAAGAATCTGTACAGAAAATAAGTGCTTAAAAGAGCCGCTAGTTAAAATCCAAGTAAAAAAGGCAAGATGAATGAACCGACACTACAAAGATACTAAAACAAGAAATTTAAAAAATACAGATCGAGGACAAGAAAACTAAATATCATGGAAAACACCAATGTCCTTCAAGTACATGAAGAGGTTAAAATGTGGAATTTCTCCCAATAAAAATGACAAGTTAAAACTGCTTGAGCGGAAGTACCTCAACCGATGTCTATTCAAAGCCACACAGTCTGTCAAAATATGTTTGACAGTTAGTATGTCACCACAATGGCTACATTTTGTAAGAGACTCCACAAAGAGCAAATATCTATGTGTCCAACGTGTATGCCCAATACGAAGTCTTGTTAACACGACGTCACAGCGTCTGTTAAGTTTCTTAACCCATTGCGAGAGAACCGGTTTAAGGATATGGAGCTTTTTATTTGTTTCCATATTCCATTTTTCCTGCCACTGATAATGGCACCACTGATTGACAGCAGATCGTACATCGGCATAAACAATTGGTCGTGTCAAGAATTCTGTAGCCGATTTTTCAGATTTGTCTGCTAATTCATTTCCGGTAATGCCAACATGGGAGGGAACCCATGAAAATAGAATCCGAACCTCTTTTGAAAGTAAGTGCCTATATAAGACTTTAACTTCTTTAATGAATGGATCATGATTCTCTTCAAAGAAATGAAACACAAGCATATCACAGTCTGAACTTATATTAAATGAATACAGGGTTATTCATAAAGAAGGAACAGATGTAAAGTATTTATTTCTAATGAACGACAAAAAAGATACATACTATATATCACTTGATAGAGGAAAGCTCAAAGATTTACTTTTTTGCATTCAACATGAGCTTCATGGTTATGTGACAAACGTCAAACCGGCAGTCCATTTCTTACCACACACGAAGTAACTGGCCCCTGGTTAGTAAACTCACTGCTGCAACGATTCGAACTCGCAAATCTTTATAACTAGTAGGCATAGATGTGGAATTCCGCTCATGAATGCCGTCTGGAGCTGTAGTTTAGAACCAACGATTGGCAACGCTCTACGAGCAGACGTCACGTGACAGACGGATATCTTCTCTTGCTAGCGACAGAACTGATCCCGCTTGCATATTTACGGATCCTACTATGGTTTGGATTGAGGTCACTTTTCATTGGTTCACAGCGTCACGTGACTTGCCAGACTTCTAAATGATGTCAAAGCGCTTATATTCGTTCTTTATTTGTTTTATTTTACAGATGAATTCATCATTCCCTTTAGAAATATCCAAATAATCGTAATTAATAGGTAATTATGGTTTCTCCATGATAAAATATCTAAGACAAAAATCGAAATTTAAACTAAGCGCTCTCCTATGACATCATTCAGAAGCAAGCGAAGTCACGTGACACTCAGAGCCAATGGAAAGCGACCTCAATCCAAACCATAGTAGGATCCGTAAATATGCATCCCGCTTGGCAAAGACTATACTGTGTGCGATTGAGCGATGGAAGGCGATGTCTGAACTAGAACCGCCTGCGATGTAACTTAACTTGATGGACAGGGCAGTAACGCCCTCCTAAAATTCTTTACTTCTATCTTCTTTATTTTATGTTGCGCCGTCTTAATGATTGTTTCGTCCTTCTAAGTATTCCATTAAATATTTGAAAGACCAAACCAGCTTGTTTAATCTGCCTATCAACTCACATGGGAGCTAAACAGCCATGCCACATAGATCGTATATACAAGCTGTCTATTATGTTATTCCCGCAGATAAAAATCGGAAGTGGTAAGAATGATGTCATTCAGATACGGCTGTACCTCATGTTGCTAGAAACGGAACTGATCCCCCTTGGCGAAGAATATACTGTATGCGGTTGAGCGATGGAAGGCGATGTCTGAACCAGAACCGCCTGCGATGTAACTTAACTTGATGTACAGAGCAGTAATGCAGTCCTAAAATTCTTTGCTTCTATCTTCTTTATTTTATGTTATGCCGTCTTGGTGATTGTTTCGTTCTTCTAAGTATTCCATTAAATATTTGAAAGACCAAACCAGCTTGTTTAATCTGCTTATCAACTCACATGGGTGCTAAACTTCCATGCCATATAGATGGTATATACTGACGAGCCAAGACATTATGACCATCCCCACATTTTTCAATGAACTCGTCTGGATGACGTGGAGGGCACGTGGTTAAGTGAGAATGGTATTTAACTGCTGCTGGAGAAGGTAAGTAATTATTCTTGCACTTACTTTTGCGAGTGATGGGAAAGGCTGCTGATCTAAGCGAATTTGATAGAGAGCAGATCGTAATGGCCCGAAGACTCGGAACAAGTATCACCGAAATTGAACGACTGGTAGGTTGTTCACGATCTGCCGTTTTTAGTATTCATGCAAAGTGGATAAATAACGGTGACACCAGCAGTAGACGCCAAGGTGTTGGTCGTCCACGCATCATCAAAGAAAAAGGACGTCGCAGACTGTCCCACTTGGTAAAGCAAAATAGGCCCCCGACAGTGGCTCAGCTGACAGCCTAATACAATGCAGGTCCAAGCGCAAGTGTTTCGGAACGCACAGTACAGCGGACACTATTGCATATGGAACTGTGCAGCAGACGTCCCATTCGCGTGCCTCTGTTGACCAAGCGTCATCGTCAACTACGCCTACAGTAGGCCCGAGAACATTGAAATTGGACCGTAGATGAATGGAAGAGAGTTGCCTGGTCGGGTGAATCCCGATTTCTCATTCATCACGTCGATGGTTGTGACAGGATACGCCGTCTGCCAGGCGAACTGTTGCTCCCCTCTTGTACAGCAGGTCATACACAGGCTGGTGGTGGCGGTATTATGCTTTGGGGGACGTTCTCATGGGCGGCTCTGGGACCTGTAGTTGTTGTAGAACAGACCGTAAAAGCTGCGAACTATCTGAACATCATTGCAGATCAGTTGCACACTTTCATGGCGTTTGTCTTCCCAAATGGAAATGGAATCTTCCAGCAGGACAACGCCCCATGACACAAGGCTCGGATTGTGTTGGAGTAGTTCGAGGTGCATACTGATGAATTCCACTTAATGTCCTGGCCACCTAACTCGCCGGAACTTAATCTGATGGAGCAGATTTGGAATGCCATGGAGCGTCATCTCAGAGATCAAACACCACCATGTGCGAATATCTCGACTTTGCGTGACCGCTGTTTAGACATTTCGTGCAACCTGTCTCCAGTCATGCACCAAACACTTGTGGTATCTATGGTCAGGCGAGTTGTAGCTGTTTTGAAGGCCAAAGGAGGCGCAACGTGTTATTGAGTAGGTGGTCAGAATGTTTTGGCTCTTCAGTGTATAAAAGCTCCATAATAGATTATGGAGCACCGTCTGAAATGAAGATAAAATCATCCCGATCTTGTTGAATTTGTGGAAACAATCAGTGTTGGAGCCTGTTCGTTTTAACCGAGATTATCCGAATGCATGAAATAAGACTTTGAACTTTCTTCCATTTAGTGGCGTATCGTATGTGTCTCTAGCTCTTGTTGTTCATTAGAAATAAATATTGTAATTCCGCTCCTTCTTTTTGAATACTTTTAACACATATTCTTGCAATTTCTTTCGCAATTTCATTCCTGCGTAATAATGTTTAAATAAAAGCGAGACTGACCCTATTTACTTCGATGCAAAACCATCATTATTTATTTCCAGACAGGACTGATTTTATCAGTATATTGAGCAAATCAAACGCAGTAAATGATGGGTTGCAAACTACATATGTGTAAAAATGGATGCATTGTACTTTTCAAATTATCTGTAAGAAACGTGCTTCGGGTTTTGAGAAAAAACAGGGCAATCAATACAATAGGCGGTTCTCTCCGTAAGAATGGACAAAACAGGATAATAAGAAATAAATATTTTATTTTAGTGCGTGATTGCAAGCGCTGAAAATAAATTCTTGAACCATTTCTAAAAGTTGCGAGAATTTATTTTATCGAGTAGACTGTAGTAGCCATCATTGATGAACGAAAGTTATTTGAAGTCAAGAAAGCGCAGCAAGTTTGTAATCTTATAATTTAAAATATGGATGGTATGGAACTAAACGCACAGTACCAAATAATAACAAAATACGCATTATCATTTAATTGAATATCTGATAAATGAAAAGCCAGATATCGTAACTTTATTGAAAATAAATTATTTGAAGATCTTAGTATCATTATACTAAGATCTTCAAAGATCAGAAAGATCTTCAGATCTGTGATCGTGATGTACCCTTTTATCTGATGCATTGAAACATTGAAAGCATCAGTCCCACTGAATAAAAAAGAACAATCTCCCCACTTGCTGCTTTACTTTCAAATCATAATTTATCAGTGTTATCCGAACTATATACCTCAAATGAATGAAAAGTTTGCTTTGAAATCTGTGACTTCTCCTAAACTCGCATGCAAAATATATTTCTTTCGATATTATTTGTAGCAAGAAACCTCCAACTATTTCAAATATTTTGCCATATTTTGAAAAATGATTTATTTATTTTAATGTTAAAATATTTTCAAGTTTAAAACCGAGATAATAAAATGTGTATCGAATATATGAAATTTGATGAAATTAAAAAAGAAAAACGGGACATAAAATATATAATGTAAGTTAAGTTTTATTTCGTCTTTAACGTGATTCTAAATCACATACAAAATATTACATCAAATATTGTACGAGCGCAAAACTTTCCCAATCTAGTCACTAAATGCCACATATTTCACTTCAAACCTAATCGCCCAATCATGAATAATACGTATGAAGCTTGTTTGCATTTATAGTGTAGAGAAATGTTACGAATTTCATTAGTTTAAGACAGTGAAAATAAATCTATTGTCCATGAATAACAAAAGAGCAAGTAAAAGAAATTTGCCATCAAGTTAGGGAATATATTGTCCACGAGATATTCTAAATGACTTAGAGACCAATTAAAAAATTATCCGCATTTCCAATATATTCCTTACATACAGCATAAATTAATAGTTCTCTCTTTTGCGATAGAAGGATTCTTTGATGAGACGGAGTGCTTTCTAAAGCTAAAGCAGGAGATATACGTTATAATCTTAATTTCAACCATACATTGCTCATATAATGTTATATGTTATACAAATAATTCGTTGAATCCATAAGTATATCAAGTGTCCTATAAAGTAAATGACGAAACATATAGTTATTAGGCTACCTTCAGACAAAAAATTCGAGAATAGAATTATTGGTCTCAAGAATATAATCTTAATTTTAATCATTCATTGCTCATATAATGTTATATGTTATACAATTAATTGTTGAATCCATAAATACATCAAGTATTCTATAAAGTAAATGACGACGATTCGCGACGATTCAGACGACAATAGGCTACCTTCATACATAAAATAAATAAAGTAAATTACGTTTAAATTCATATTTAAGGTGAAATTCTGATACACATAAACTAATTTACATAATACGGTACTACCGAAAAACTTTCCCAATTTGTCCGAAGTTAACCCTTCTTTATCAATAATTCCTTATTACTTTATTTGCTTTTACAGTATAAAGATATGTTATGCATTTTATTACTTTAAGGCAGTGAAAATAAAATTATCGTCCGAGAATGAAAACGCTCAAATGAAACAATTTTCACACAATTATTAATGGCAACAATGTTTAGAAGAAATTCTAAATGGATCAGTAACTAATTAAAAATTTATCCACATTCCAGTAATTATATATCCGATAGATAAATAGTGCTCTATTTAGTGAAAGAAGACGTCTTTGATTAGACAGAGAGCTTTCTAAAGCTTCAGCAGAGTACCGCAAGAAGAGATTCAGTAGGATTACGACTGAGGAAGAGAGCTATAATTAATCGGTTGGACCACCTTCCCACACCCCTCTCATGATTAGGAGAACCACACTTTGCGGAACCAAGAGAGAACTTTCGATATGGTCTCGAAAACCCCAGGGACAGGCTGTGGGACATATCAAAGACTATCGAGTCCCGTTTCTAGTTCACAAGGATAAATCAATCCGGGAATTAAATTAGGTTTTCTCAGTAAAGGAACAAATTCGTGAGCTATTAATTAAATAGCTTCTCCGGATTAAAACTTAATAGGAAAGAATAAATATCTTAATTCAGACTGATAGAAATGTTTGTTTTAAGTAGCGAAAATAAAATGCGATGATTGAATTGCAAGACTAATTAAACTATAAATGTAAACAGAAAATGCAGATGCTGTGAATGTTAAATTTTATTGCAAGGTAGTTTGACGAAATAGAGAAAGGATAGTTTTAGTTATATTAACCGCTTAACTCAACAGCCCAAGAATACTCGTACATCGAATTAACTCGTGCATTAATTAGCTTTATAATTTGACACAAAAATATGTAGGATCCATAAACATCTTAAGTATCCTATGTCTCCTTAGATGAATGAAAACGACAGCCCCTTTCCAAAACATGAGGGGTCATCTTAATAGATAGCAAAGAAAGCTATTCAGTTAAGTGGTTAACGTCCCGTTTAGAAGCAACACGAAGGCTATTTTGGGACGGACCTAGTAATTTTAGAAACGCGGTCAGATGACGAAGACGACACCTGAGCTGCAACTCCCTTTTCTAAACATCCGCACCACATCAACAAGAGGAGGTTTGGTCACTACGTATGATTTAACATGCAACAGGATCCATACACGGCGGATATTCAGTGAAGTTGGGTTTCGAACTTGGAACCCTCAGGCCCGAAGTCGAGATATTACCACTAGGTCGCGCGACCCCAATGGAGAAAGAAAGAGTTTTTGACTTAACATAGATTATTATAAAACTTTTTTATGTTAATGTATCTAAAGTTTTATTTGTCATCCAATATATTAATATATATTTCATTATTTGCAAGTTTACACATATGAGTAATGTTTATAAACGAGACTCAACTTCATCAAACCAAACCGGCTCACTCAACCACTGGGTATACTTTGTAATAAAGATGGTATCATGAACCAGATGTAAAATGTAACATTGTTGATTGATTTCATGTTTGTTTCAAACAATCTGTTAACAAAAAATTTTGCTGAAGACCTTGCGAGTGTTGCCGCTGGTCTTCTGGTTCAATCTGACTTATAATTAGAAATACCCTAAGTAATTGCGATTTGTCTCCAAATAGCCCAATTTTCATAGATTATCTGGATAGAAGAATGGAAGCGGCATTGCCCCACAGGAATCTTAGTTTGAGCAGGGAGCGGATCCACCGTGATTTTACAATTCGATTTACAAATCAAAGTTGTAAAAATAATCTTTCTTAATCTTAGGTTACCTGTTGTTTTATATGAAAAAGAACCAAATTGTTAGTTTTCTGATGGCTTGGAGATTTTGTTACATTTGCTTAGTGGCCCATATAATATATATAGTGGACATTATGGTATCCAAAATGAGCCGTCTGAAGCTCTAATAGGATTTCAGATTGTGTATTGCACAATTTTATCACCTATCATCAAATGTGTGATGGTTGAAATTCTTAATATCTATGAGAAAAAATTTAGACAAAAATAATAACACAAATTACATTCCCATAGCTTGAAACTGAAGGACGTGTTGTTATTTTTGTAAAAATAACTATTATTTTTAAAAATAGGATTACTTTCTACAGAACAGAACACAACTTCATGCCCCTGCGAATATACCCTTTCGACTATTTAAACAGTGTAGCATACATGGAGTGTTAGAGACATTGGAAAACGCTAGTAATCTAAAAGAGATAAATCTAAATATTATTCCAAAACATGGCAGATATTGATAATGATAATTAATTAGTAAAATTTTAAGATGTCAGGTGGACTTCTCTTGTTGCTCTAAAGAACATGCCATTGAGTCGAGATTCAGTTGCACAGTTATGTAGTGTAACTCATCAGTTAGTGATACATTTTGTAGTGAATGGTATATAAGAAACAATGGCGGGCCAACGGAATAAACATGATTAGCTGAGTTTCTTTTTTACGGTTTATGTGTTTATAAGGGTATTTTTATGATACAGTAACTACCTGGAGTATGCTAATATATTTTCGAAGGTGGACTTCTCTTGTTGCTCGAAAGAACATGTCATTGAGTCGGGATTCAGTCGAAGATTCATGTTGC
>BGPR01003257.1:0-24297 GCA_013235015.1 Araneus ventricosus | reverse complement strand
AGCAGTTAATGATATATTTTGTAGTGAATGGTATATAAGAAACAATGACGGGCCTATGAAATAAACGTGATTAGCTAAGTTTCTTTTTTACAGTTTATAAGGGTATTTTTATGGTACAGTAACTACCTGGAGTATGCTGAAATATTTTCGAATAAAATATATTTTGCATCACTCAAAATATGCAGAAACATTCTAGCAAAACGTAGACACAATGAATCATAGTTATCAAAAGCAAATGACAGAGAATCACATTACGAATCTTATTTTGCTTTCAATGAAAAAACAGCAAATCATGCATTTCATGTCTTCAACATTTTCAGAATCATTTCATTTGAAGAAAAGTAAGTATTTATTCAAAAATCATAAAAAAATATCGAATGAGAGAAAAAAATTAGAAGAAAATATTATTTTCTCAATCCGACGACCCGCTCGTTTTAATTTACGGCTCTTTCATGAATTTTCAGAAGGCGGAAGCAAATGCGGAACTTTCATGAATGCTGTTTTGACAAACACTTCCTGTAGCAAAACGTTTAACGTTTGTTGTTTCTTTCTTGCCTTTAAAATCTAATCTTTTTGTAAGCAAGAAAATAAATCACTTTTATTCAGACTCATAATTATAGTTAGAAAATTTAGTCGATTACGGAGAAAATGTGGTAGATCTTAAATTTTTAACACTAAATGAATTAGGCTCAAAATCCAGATCTTAGGAAAAATAATAGGAATATCCGATAATATGAATACTGGTTTTAGTGTAAAAAAAGTTTAAAGGCAACTGATTAAATTGAAATTCTTCTATTTCAATGTATTTTCTAGTTTAATGACAATTTGAAGATACTTAGAAAAAATATAAAGGTTTTTTTTTAAAAATTAAAAACATTTTGGGATCTGTTATTATTAAGTAAACAGTTCAATTAATGAAATAATTATTTATATATTTTTAAATCACACCCGGACAAGTTTACACAAATAATTTCAAAATGAAACAAAACATATAAAGGGTAATTGTTTGTTAGCGACGCATCGAGGTCAGTCGCATGGCCTCTACTACATATTCACAGTTCCAGAGGAAGCTGCCGATGTTTTCAGACACAGTCAGTTGCAATTTATGTCACAATAGCAACTTCAAACACGATTTTGTTAACGTTCCTAGAAATCGATCGAAGAAGCAGAAATCGATTTTTATCAAAATTAAGGATGCCAAGACAACATCGTAAAAGCGTAAGAAGCAGGTGTAAATACTTTAAGCAAATTATAATTTTAATTTCAGTTATATTTTACTTTTATTTTTAATGAATGAAATTGTTATATCATTCTGGCTTAATATCCTTATATTAATGATTTCATCGCCTCACAATATTATGATTTTCTTCTGACGTCCATGCTTTTGATGAAAATTATATTTTCTTCATTTTAGTATACAGTAAAACCCCGGTTAACCAAACTCGGGTTAACCGAAACTAGGATTGTCTGAAATACCTCTGAATTCACAAATCCAGAAAACACTTAGTGTACTGCACTGAAATACTCACGAACGATATTCCTACTCTTTTGTTGTAAGCCTCCCCAACTAGGCCGCTGATTAATTTTAGAATGCTAAAATTAAGCCTCCCAAAGTAGGTTCTGATTAATTTCAGAAAGCTAATATTAAAATTATTGAGTACAAACAATGATAATCATGATATTGTTAACCTGTGTCTATAAGGAACATTGCGCCCGACTGAGGGTTCTCTTTAATAAAGAACATAAGTGTAGCCTATAAAGAGAGTTTTGAATTCATTTTCCACTCAAAACATTTCAGAACTACATATTGTAATTTTTTAATTAGATACAAAATAGGCTTTCCTGGATAGATAAATTAGATACAAAATAAGCTTTCATGGATAGATACAAAATAGGCTTTCATGGATAGATACATTACATAAAAAATAGGCTTTCATGGATAGATACATTACATACAAAATCACCTTTAATGGATAGATACATTAGATACAAAGAAGGCTTTCATGGATAGATACATTAGATACAAAATAGGCTTTTACGGATAGTTACATTAGATACAAAATAGGCTTTCATTTCAAAATAGGCTCAGTATTCATGGCTTAACCGAAAAAATCATTATCCGAAACGTATTTCCCTCTTTAGTTCTGTTAACCGGGATTGTCCTCTACCGATAAATGGGCATTTTAAGAAAATTTTTCTCTATTTTTTTCCCCTATTTTTTATGCTTTAATATCTATCACAATTAATTATTATAAATATTATGGAGTCTCTTAATTAATTTGTTCGTAAATTCACGTCGGATTGAACCACTGCTATGGAATCGGAACATAATTAAAATTATTCAATTAATTGATAATTAAGCTCTGAAAATGTTTAAATTTTAAAATACTATAGAGAGCAATCAAATGTACAAAAATTGAGAGTTCATCTACATTAAAAAAGAACTGCAAATATTAAGCAAGTTAACTTAAATAAAAGCGTTCATTAGAATGTAATAATGTCATATTTTTATTTAATAACATATTGTGATTTGAAAAATTCTAATTCTTCGAATACCTTATTCTTTTCTATTGCATGCATAAAGTTTTTCTATTCAATATTCAATTATTCCTATAAATATCGCTACATTAAAAAATAGACTTCTCAACTTTCTTCTTTTACTAACTTCTCAGATGCACGTAAACCAATAAATTTCTGCTTCTTTATTTAATTAGTTTACTTTAAGCTACTGAAAGATTTATTGGTAACATTGCGTAAAACAGAAAGTTCTAGAAGCTTTTGTGTGATGTATAGATTTAAACGCGTGCTTTATTTCCTTGGAATATGCCTTTTTCTTTCGGCTAGGCTGTGAGCACTTTTTTTGTATTACGTTTCGAAAATAAATCATATTGTTTCAGAAAGTGTAATTGATTTTCCTCGTGGCCATATTAACTTCTAAAAGAAGACTTTACTAAATAATCAAATAAAAGTAAACGAAACGAGTGAAAGCAATGTGCAGCAAAATATAACTTTTATTCGAAACTACTTTTCCATTACAATTTTATGATTCTGATTTTGAAATAAGATGTTTGACATATTATTCTTTATAACACAATAAGGTATATATTGATTCTGAGTCTTAGTTTAAGAAAATTAATATTCATATGCAGTTTTGAAATTTCATTGTATATGATGCGTCTGGCGTCAAGGTAACCGATGTATATCTTAGCAAAGTAATTTATTTTAGTGTGAAAATTCTTTTGCATTTAGCTGAAAAATAGCTATTGCTAAACATATATTTCCGTCTGGATTAGTGAGTAGCATTGAAACGTAAATATTTCCAAACTTCCACATACTTTAATTATGCAATTTGCACATCAAAATAACTTACGTAAATTTGATTACAAAGCCAACAGGAGATAAATAGTCTAAAAGTTTCCTTTTAATAAAATCTCAGATATTTTGATTATAAAGAGCGTATTTAAATATTTATGAAAGAGTGATATCAAAATTCGCAATTTAATAGCCGCTTCAGAATTTTATATATATTAAAAAGATCTTATTTTGATATATTCAACAACGATAATTCTTAAATTTAAAAGAAATAATAAAATTATTTAAAGATACAAATAATTGCTCTTTAGATCGAGTTTTAAAACTCTCTTTTGTACATTGGATTATGTTTCTCGGAATAATCAAATTAGCTTTAATACATATTTTAAATTAATCTTGTTACAAAATGTATAAACAAATTTATTTATCATGCTAAGAATGATATTCAACAAAGAAAATGCAAGTATGGAAGAAATATTTAAGAAAAAATAAAGAACTAGTATAAAATGAAAAGGTGATTAAATTTAAGACGAATATTTCATTATGATTTTTTTTTTAAATTTCATTCAATTCTGAAGAAACCGACAAATATGTAAAATGTTTTTAGAATCACAAAAATTAATAGGAGGTTGATCACTTTTATTTAGACTTAACTGATAAGTTTCCAAAGATTTTTCTTTTGATATTGTTACACACTCCCCAGTATGTCCCGTTAATATCTTTTCTATTTCTCTTTCTTGGATATACGTCCTTCACGGTATAATTTTTATTAGCTCTTACGAATGCTTAGTCTTCACATTATATAATTAAATACTAAGTATATAATTGAACTCTAAGTAACACAGTGCGATAAGCGAAAGAAAAAAATACATATATAATAATTTAAAATGTTTAAATTGGTTTACATTTTTTGTTAATTTAACAGATAAATTAAATCCAATTGAAGCAGAAGTCTATTTTAAAAAATGAGGTTAAAATTATTTGAAGAAACTAGAATGTTCGCAAAAATTGAATTATGTTCAAAGAATAAAGTTAATATTAGCTGCGTGGACGGGCTATATCGAATAATGTATCATTCTCTAGCTGAGAGAAGAAGTGAGGTCACGTGACACATGTCCCACATTCTCTCCTAAATGAATGAGGAAAGAGCGGTTCAAACACTCCGACCGCGAAAACGCGTCGAAATAGAATATTTTTTTAAAAAAGAAAATAATACAAAAAATCGTTATTTTTCCAAAAAATATATATACCGTGTCCTGGCGAAATGAATGGTTTAAACGATTCCGGAATTATGTTTTGCCTGACTTTAGTACGGAAGAAGGAAATAACCCGGCGTTGCTCGGGATCCATATTTTTTATAAGGCCGCCTAAAGTTTATTTTTAAACAAATATTTTGTCCTTTTTCTAGAACTATATGCTTTGAATCCTATATTGTTGGATTAAAACTTTCAAATCAAGCCTCTTTATTACCTTAAAACATTTTGGTTTCAATGAAAACACGAGAGGTTTGAAAAAAGAAGTTTCATTTTAAACTTTTAAACTATAAGCCATATAACAATTAATACAACTTGACAATGAGCAATTATATTTACAAAGTTTAAAAATTAAAACATGGTAGTAAAACCGACTCTGGCTCCTGCATAATTTTTAACCGACTTTGAGTCCTCCAGAAAAGGCCGAATTCTCGACTCTCCATCCCTGATGTAATTAGCAATTGTAACTGCAATTTATTCGAATTGAAGTTTATATGCATGAAGCAAGATGCACTGCATACATGAAATTTCAAAATAATAACTCACGAAAAACAACATTTTTGGTAAAAACCCTTTTTGAGTTATTTAATTTTCCTTGTTTCTTCGCATCAATTACCAAAACCCGTACACAACGGCATCCATATTGCATTGTTGAGGGATCCATATAGAATTATTGCAGCTTTCAGCAATAAAAGAGAAACACGCCACGCAATTAAATATTTGTTTGAACAATGAAAAAGGTGTGAATTGTGCTACAACAATGAAAAGTATTGCTGTAAATTAATTTTTAATTAATAACTTTTTACTAATCATAATTTCGGAATTTAAATGGTCAAAATGGATTTCTTGGATTATTTCCCATATTTTAGTACTTTCGACGCCCTTCTCCGTTCGGCGGTTGGTGAGAATATAGCATCACATACATACATGCATACACGTCGAATTTTAATAAAGTTAATATAATTAAGCAATCAACAGAATAGGCGATAGAAGAAATCAATGAACAAAGAAGAATACATATAATCATTTAAACATTATGAAACTTCTAGAGAACGATAACAGAAAATGGAGGAAATAGAAAAGAGAGACATAATTTCTTGTGATTTATTGATTCGGAATAAACTTATTGGCTCAGAATAAAGTTGATATAATCAGACTATTCACAGACTAGTTCAGAGGTATGAAACTCAGATACTAGTACGGACCAAATAAAAAAGTTGTAAGTTTATGTGGGCCGCAGAAAAAGGTTTACATCGAAATACAATATAAAAAAACAAGGAAAACTGTAATGCTAAATGTTCTGACACTTGACATCTTGTCTCAGCTGAAATCTTTCCTAATTCGGAGGATATTTTGTATGAAACAGTTACTCGGTAAGTTTCAAAACAGATGCAAAGCGAATGTCGGTAATTTGAGATTTTACAGGTGACAATTCCCTTTCAAAAGTGAAAATAATTATTTTTACCAATGACAGCTTTCAACATGGAAATAATTTCATATGTCAATTTTCGAAATTTTTGTAAAATTCAGTTATCCCAACTTCACTAGAACTAGAACACAGTCTCATACCCTCGTGTCTGTAACCAATATGGCCATTGAACGTTATGGGATTTTTATTAAAAACATTGTTGTATACTACTTTGTTTGGCGGGCCGCAAATCATTCGTTGTAGGCTACATGTGACCCGTGGGCCGCGAGTTTGACACCCCTGGATTAGTGGATAGAACAAATCAATGAACAAATTAGAATATAAAAAATGAATTTGGCAGTATAAAATGTCTAGAGAGCGATAATCGAAAAGGGAGGAGATTGGAAAGAGAGAAACAATCTTTAGCAATTTATTAATTTAGAATACGTTACAGTGCATATTACCTTGGTAAAATGATGAAAACTCTTATTTTCCTGATGAATCTGCACTTCAACGGAACATATCAGGTGGTCATGTTAAGAAAGTATTATATTTGCGAAAGGCTTCCGAAATTTAAGCGTAACACAGGAGGGTTGGAAATTGAATTTTGGCAACCATATAATTATAGCTGATACCACTTTGGCACTTGTTTGAATTGATTATACAGAGATGTGCAAAAATGTACCCACCATTTTCAGTGTGAAATTTAAATAAAATCCTTTAAATGATTTAATAAATAATGGCATAAATGATTTAAAAACATATTTCTAGCTCGATGTGCAATCACTGGTAATGTGGCGTTAAATAAAAGTTTAAGTGGCATTGCAAGTGTTTACATGTCCTAAGCAGTGCAATAAAAGTGGAGACAAAGTATAGTTAAAAAAATAAGTATGTTTTCCTTGTAATTACACTTGTACAGACATTTTATCTTTCTTTTGTTTATAGAAATTAATGATGGTTGTATGCAGCTTAATTATTGTTTCCCGCACCAAGCACTGATTGCAGAAATATGATATTTTTTACACACTATCGTACATGACCAGCTTCATTTTATTATTTTTTTTGCAGTTCCAACTATGCAGACTTTTATTTTGACGTAGACTTACGTCTCTCCGTAAAGGTGTAATGGTGTGTTGGGAAAGTAAATAATTATGACTCTTTTCGTGGTATTTTTAAACGCTTATAGCTCCGCATCCAAATAACATAAAGAGTTGGTTTTAGTTTCATTTAATAGAGACGAATTGGCATTGTAGATTTCGAAAAGAATTTTAGAACTTGAAATTTCGATTTAGTCACAGTCGAGCTTCAAAGTTGGTGAAAACCACGAAGACTTTTGATGACATGTCCCAGCAACCGATGCGTGTGCGGTACATTAACTGGATTTTAACAGATTAATTCATTTCAGATTAATTAATTCATTCAGATTAATTCATTTAACAGAGGAAGGTCATAAAGCATAGGCCATAGGTCAAAGTCACATAAAGCCACTTAGTCACATAAAGTCCCAGTTGAGTAATCGATTAATTAACTGTCCTTAATTAATTATTATTAACAATTGTTGATTTAACTGAGCTGTCGTTTCCATCGATTTAATTGAGTTGAGTTGGTTTTAGTTTCATTCAACAGAGAAAAATCATAGAGCATAGGACAAAGTCACATAGAGCTACTTTAGTCGCATAGAACAACTTTAGTCATTGAAAGTCACAGTTGAGTAAAGTAAGTAAATCTATACCCCTCAATCCCAGAGGCCGTTCCGCAGAGATAGCCTCCCGTCGAATTTCTTTGTGTTAATTACAGCAGTTCACGATGGCTGTATGCAAATTATTTACTGTTTTCTGTGCCAAAAATGACGACTACAACTTGTTTAGAATTTTTTTGCACACCTTTAATGCTTTCCGATGTAGGCACTAGAGTTAAGTATGCGCAAACCCTATTACCAGCGATATAGAAGATCTAGATAATCTAAAGCTTGATGGTTCTGATGGAGCAGTCCTTCGCTTTAAGAATCTCTGTTACAGTAAGATAACGAATAACACGGAGTGATTCCATAATTTCTAGAATCAAATTATATTTGGATTTCCGATAAGTGATATCCGTCGTGTTGAATTTTATTCATGCCCAATTGTTCCTTGAGGATGGACTTCACATTGTTGTGCTATTACATCGTTGCTGCATAGCTTTAACCACCAACACGATGGTTTACTAAGCATCCTAACATCTACGCGTAGATGTGGACAGACGAGCTGATTTATTGTGCAGTTGGTTAGGATTAGTCAACTAAACACGCTCATTCGTTTTTGTGTTATGTATACAATTAAGTTGACACTATTAAATTTCCAACCCTTGAAAATTTAAATTTTTGATGTATTGCAAAAAGCATTTTGTCAACGGGTTTGGTTACTAATAAAGAAGCCAGAAATTCAGCTTGTAATCTTCATATAATCGTAATTTACTCTATGAATGCAATAATAATTTTCATTTTTATTCTTTTACACAAAATATAATAACATTTGAATAATTTGCGCGTAACTCGTAAAATATTCCCAAAAATACATTTAAATTTGAATAAAAGAATGAACCTTACATTTTAAACGATATTTTAAAGTATGATTGAGGTTTTAAAATCAATTTCTCATTTGTCTATTCGAAATTTTATAAAACTCTTCAAAACACAATCATAAAATAGTTTTCTGTTATGCATTTTACAACCATTTTGTAAAAATAAATAACGGAAGGATACTAAAAGAAATTAATGGAAATTTTAGCTAAATTCCGTGTAGAACTGGGTTTAAATATCAGTTCTCCTTTTAGAATTTACAACATAATTTTACATTTGAAAGAGATGAAATTCAACTTTCAAATGCTCTCCACATGGAATTTGATTAGAATATACTTTCTCCCAAAAGAATTTAAAGCAGAACATTACATAAGAAATAACTTAGCATGGCTCTATTCTGACAAATGCAGTGTTTACATTTCCTAACGAACTTTGCTCCGAGTTCCGAAAGAAAACATAACTCTCAGCAAGAAATTCAAAGCAACATCGCTACATACGTTTTTCCTTCACAAGAGCTACTTGAAAATTCAAAATTTAAATATATTATTCTGTTTACCGAAGTTTTTTTTTTTTCATCTTGGCATCGCGTTGAAGTTGGAAGAAAAATCGACCACACACATTATAACATATTTCCTTTTTCCTAGAAAAATGGTAGAAAAGGAAGGAGTGAAACAGTGAATGAAACTCTTGAGAAAAAAAAGTATTTCATATTTTACCTTCAAGGTAATGAAAGAATATACATAATGTCATTATTTTAATATACGACAGTAAATCGTAATCTAATAATAATAATATATGTACTCGATCGTGGTGATATTTTTAAAGAAATTTTTTATTATGAAAAGTTTTTGCCTTTTTAGACAGTTATTTTAAGGATATATATATATATATATATATATAAGGGCAGTGAGTAATATATATTTCTTCTTATTAATGAAACAGAAAAATATTTGAAAAGCTGTTCCTACATCTAGTACCATTTTCTAAGAAGTTAATAAAAACAATCAATTAAAAGAAATTGATTTTTATATAATAAATTGTTTTTTCACCGAACATTATAAGATTTTTTAATGTTTATTTGTAAAATGATTATTTCTTTTTATATGCTATATAACTGCTATGATAGCACTTCATTCGAGCATCGAATTATTGGTCTCTTAAGTTATAATCTTAATTTCAGCCATTCATTGCTCATATTATGTTATATGTTATACAAATAACTCGTTGAATCCATAAATAATCCAAGTGTTCTATAAAGTTAATGGCAATTCATATAGTTATTTGGCTACTTTCATACATTAAATTAGAGCATCTAATTATTGGTCACTTAAATTATAATCAATAAGATTATAATCAATCATTCATTGCTCGTATAATGTTATATACAAATAATTAGTTGAATCCATAAATACCTCAAGTGTTCTATAAAGTAAATGACGGTTCATATAGTTATTAGGCTATCTTCATGCATAAAATATATAAAGTAAATTACGTTTAATTTCATATTTCAGGTGTGTGTGTGTGTGTGAATTTCTGTTATACAATAAATACAATAATTTACCTAATACGGTAACACCGCAAAACTTTCCCAATTTGGTCACTTATTTTCACATCGATTACTCCGAAGTTATTCCGTTGTTTATCAATAATTCCTTATTACTTTATTTGCTTTTACAAAACAAATATATGTTATGTATTTTATTACTTTAAGAGAGTGAAAATAAAATTATTGTCCGAGAATAAAAAAGCTGAAATTAAACAACTTTCACACAAATATAAATGGCAATAATGCTTAGAAGAAATTCTAGATGGCTCAGTGACTAATTAAATTTTATCCACATTTCAATATAATATATCCAATAGATGAATAGTGCTCTATTTTGTGAAAGAAGACCTCTTTGATTAGACAGAGTGCTTTCTAAAGCTTTAGCAGAGTACCGCAAGAAGAGATTCAGTAGGATTACGACTGAGGAAGAGAGCTATAATTAATCGGTTGGACCACCTTCCCACACCCTTCTCCTGATTAGGAGAACTTCACTTTGCGGAACCAAGAGAGAGCTTTCGATATGGTCTCGAAAACCCCAGGGATATGCTGTGGGACGTATCAAAGACTATCGAGTCCCGTTTCTAGTTCACAAGAATCAATCAATACGGGAACTAAATTATGCTTTCTCTGTAAAGGAAGAAATTCGTAAGCTATTAATTAAATTGCTTCTTTGTATTAAAACTTAATAGGTAACAATAAACAAGTTTCCTTCAGACTGATGAAAATGTTTGTTAAACTCTCTTACTAAGTTCGAAATGTTTCATGTATGTATGTAAGGTTGTAATTTTGTGACCAATTTTTCACTCCCTTCTTAAAGCACTAGAGTTCTGAAATTTTCTATATTTATTTAGTCTTGATGGCAATGCAATGTTTTTATAATTTTAGAGCTCTCAATTATCATTTTTTTAAAAAAAATTCTCACTTGGTATGTTTCGGCGGCGCCATCTATAATATTTTTGAGAACTAAAATATATTTTTTCTTTTTTAACGCATTGGTAAAAGCGTTTTTAAAAATTTTTTAAATATTTATTTTAAATAACGAAAATAAAACGCGATTTCTGACGTCCAAGACTATTCAACACTCTGATCGTCGTTTCCATAAGTTTGCAATGCGTCAAATATCGTCTGGGAAATAACCAAAAATATACTCAAGCTTAATGTTATCAGTTTCAAAGTGCAAAATTAAAGTTTTGACTTTTAGAGAGGTTCATTGATAAAAATGGTTACTGTTTTATGTATCAAAAAACTGTTTTATTTTATCCTTCAAGTAATTATTTCATGATAACAGACGAAATTTACACTGAATCCTGAACTTACCTCTTCACTAAACCTTGAATGGAACGAAAAATCGTGTTCTCGAAAATTTGGATACATTTTTTTGCTAAAATCTTGGTTTGGATTAAAAGTCAGATTTACCATGAATGTAATTCATAATAAGTTTTTCATTAGATACAGAATCCAATAACAAAGGCTTGTATTCACTTGAATGTTTCTGTATTAACAGAATAATAGTTCGCTTAAAAAAATTGAAAACCTAAAAGAAATATTTTTCTATTGGGCGCAGATATCCTTGAAAAAGCCATATAATTTTAGTCTTTAATTTTAATTACATTTACATCATATAACTTTAATTTCTCTAGAATTCATCATATAATTTTATTTTTAAATTTTAGTTATAGCTAGAAAACCATTATTTTCGAACATGAAATGTTTGAATCTAATCATTATTATTCAAGAAAATCATTAACTTATATGTTGAATTCTGTCAAGAGGCTTTCATTTTTTAAGAAAGGAATAATTACTAGCATAGCTTCATAATTACTTAAATAAGCATAATTAAAATACTATGGACAAATGGTTCATTCGCATTAAAATTAATTTCCAATTCTCAATAGGGAAACAAATGCCAACGAAACCAGCATTTACTTCGGTATAAACCATCATCATTTATTCCCAGACGGGGCTGATTTTACCCTTTGATTCTTGGTATATTGAGCGAATCAAACCCAGTAAATGATGGGTTGCAAACCCAAATATGCGTAAAAACGGATAGACGGTTCTTTTCAAATTCATTTATAGAAACGTGCTCCCTGTACTGAGAAAAAAGCAGAACAATCAATAGAACTGTCAGTTCCTTCCCTAAAATTGGGTAAAATGGAATAGATAAATATATTTATTTTTATTTTCTTTGTTTACGATTGCAATAATAGAGAATAAAAATTTGAACAATTTCTACAAATTGCGAGAATTATTCTACTGCTACGACTTGACTGTAGTTGCTTTCAGTGACAAAAAAAGTTAACTTTGATTCAGAAAGTGTAGGATGTGTAGGTTAGAAATTATGTTTGGTTTGACGGACGACTAATAACGCAGTATTATTTGATAACATAATACTTTTTATTCTGTTAAAACTATAGATGAAAATTCCAGTATCGTAATTTTGTAGAATACATATGCACAAATATTTTTGTTTATTTTTCATTATTGTATCTTCTATGAAAGTGAGGAATTCTTCTTTCTGCCGTATTGAAACTATGTATACCGGAATAACGCAGAAGAGAAAATTTGAGTTACAAACTGGAATTTTCTTTTCTATCAAGTTACGTCAAAATCCTGATTATCGAAGTTGCGCATATCCCTGAAATATGTGAGAATTTTACTTTGAAATCTGCAACTACTTGTAACTACGCATAGCAGAAAAAAGCCAAATATTTTGCCAAATCAGTTCAAATTCTTTACTCTTTCGTACACTTAATTGATAAATAAATAGTTTGTGGGAGGTTTCAATAAAGTTGTTAAAAATTAATATGCTGTTCGAATATTACCAGATTAATAATCGAAACAGCGTAATGCTGATAGAATATGTAAACCTGATGATATAAAAAATACTTTAATACTTTAAATCTATACAGGGTATTGCCGAATACGACCGACAAATTCAGAGGAATGTTAGTAGACATCTAGAGGATGAAAAATTGACATAGAACACATAGGGTCGCAAACGACGTTTAGTCGGTGAAAATTGCAAAAATAACAGGCTGTCCGAGAATTGTTGAACACTGTTCAAAAATTAATTTTAAAAAACTAATAATGTTTAAACTACGAATTTTTTTTAAATGAAAGCGCATTTTAAACATTTTTTTCAGATAGGTTACACGCCGTTTTGGTGGTCCAGGAGGTCGTAATTTACTGAAAATCAAAAATTAGTTTAGAGCCATTATCTGCAAAAATATTAAAATTGGAAGAAAAATAAAAGCATGAAATTGTAGGGAATTTTACGCTCTTTAATTTGTTAATTCTCATGTAGTGTGAAAACTGAAGAGTTTTCGAGATATTCAAGAAAAACTAAAAATAATTCCCTACAATTAAATGCTTTTATTTTTCTTTCAGTTCTAGTATTTTTGCAAATAAAGTCTCTAAACTAATTTTTGATTTTCTGTAATTTACGACCACCCGCTGTACCATCAAAACGGTGTGTTATCTGAAAAAAATGTTTAAAAATGCGCTTTCATTAAAAAAAATCGCATTTGAAATATTACTAGATTTTTTTAAATTAATTTTTGAACAGTGTCCAACAATTCTCGGACACCCTGTATTTTTGCGATTTTCACCGACTAAACGTCGATTGCGACCTTATGTTCTATGGTAATTTTTCATCCTCTTGATATTATCAGACCTCTGAATTTGTCGGTCGAATTCGGCCCTGTTTATATAAAAGAGGAAAGTATGTTTGTGTGTTCGTTCTTTGGTACTTTATGCACGCCAACTCCGTTGGACTTCCGGCGACGAAATTTGGCACAGAGATGGATTAGCAAAAGAGGGAGCTAACGCCGTAAAAATATTTTAAAATTCAAATTAGATTTTTATTTATTTAATTAAACGAAAACTAAGCTATTTTTAGACGTTTTTCGCCAATAACTTCTGAAATACTCATCACTGAAAAATTATTTTACATCACCTTAAAGGGCAAAAAATTATCTTTTTAATTATGCCAATTTAATTGCTGTGCTTTTTTCCTCTAACTGTAATTAAGGTATCAAAATTTATTTTAAACTCAAATTCTAACAATGCTTTTATTGTTATAAAATCAAATGTATTGTTTCATCAAATCCTTTATTCACGTGTTTTACCACTGTTAAAGCTAAGAAAATATTGCTTTTTTTGGGTCAAGGTAGTCTTTTTACTTCCGCTGTTATTTTGTAACATGCACTTAACTTCTGTTTCTATTTAGTAGATTTTAGCATGCACTCAAAGATCCAACGACTTTAGTTGCTTTGTTTAAATTGCACAAATTTTTTGTTGTTGTTTCATGTCCCCCTGGTCCAAATACTAGACCATGCCCATGATACTATGTCGCTCTAACAGTACCACAAGTCCATTTCTCCCCTCACTCCACAGCAGACTCGCAGAGGCGCCTATACAGTTAATGACATGAGCAGGAGAAGCAGGACAGGAACACGGGCAAGAGGAATAAGTCTTTTCTTTGTCGACGAATTTCAAGCTTTTGTTATGGCCACTACGAAGTATGTGCGGATCTTGTGCCTTCGGACTGTAGAAACAGACCAGGACGATTTCCAGCATTCCATTCGTGTCCGGGAGGGACTTTCTAAGTAGAATTTGCTATAGCCCTGTGGATAGAAGATATTTTGGACGCGAAGAGTTCACCAGAGGCGGCAGAAGGAAGAGCACTTCCCTCTTTCGCAATTACGTCCGCCACCTCATTGCCGAAGACTCCAACATGGGAGGGAATCCATTGAATGTAAACTCTGCTTTTCTGTGAAAGTGAAACAATTTTGGAAATAATTTCTTGGCCGGTTTTTTTCTGAAATTTTCGGTCAATTTTTTAAGTATCGGATTGAACTTTTGCTTCTTTGAACGTCCTCCACCTCCCCCTAGTCCTGTTAGTGGCTTCAACGCGGCAAGGGGTGTTCCTGGGAGGAGTGGGTGATGTATATCGGGACAGTACTCTCCTGGTAGGGCCACCCTAGGCGTGAAGGCCACTCCATTATTCGCACCTAACACTAACAGACACAGAGCCAAAGTCAGACTTCTCCCCATGTGTTACCACGATTGAAATTGAAGTTGCCTCCCACCCGTAGTCATGAACAAATTTTTTAATGATCCTAATCAGTATGAAGCTGCGTAGCGACCGAGGAATAAATGAAGCATAGATGTCGCAGATTGCAGTTTTAGGGGCGCCATGGAGACAAAACATTACTGCATTAATGCCAGTTTTAGGGGCGCCATGAAGACAAAACATTACTGCATTTATGCCAGTTTTTAAAGCTAACTCTGATTTGGGGACTTAATAATAATAATAGAACTATGTAGGATGCTCACAAGAAGGAATGGCCAGCAATCTGTATGTATACTCTTCTTCGGGAGAGACAAAAAAGTTGTGTATAAAGAAGTCCTATACTCAATTCTCCTAACTGAGGTTAAAAGTATTCTTTTTGTCCGTGCATCCTTCTTCAGTGAAATCATTTCGAGTGAGAATCGTTGTAGAGCGAGTTTGACTCTCTTTATCTGATTTATAAAAAAATTATTTAGAAGATTCGCAGTAACCAAGTTATACAGTATAAGTATATTTGTTCATCGTAAAGCTGTAGTAATTATTGAACTATATATTGTTCAAAATAAATGCCCGTTTTCGAATTTTCTCTCATTTTCATTCAAACCATACCGTTGCAAAGTGATAAAAAGGCTATATTTGAAAGTTTTAATTCAACAAGAAAGGATTCGAAGAAGATTTACGTTTGTTGGAGAAAGTTAGTGACAATATTTGTAGGGAAAGGACAGGAGGCCGATATATAAAAAAATATGGATCCCGAGCAACGCCGGGTTTTTAGCTAGTAATCTATAAAGATGAAAATAAGTATTATTAAAAAGCATAACAGGTGTTGATAATGAATGACAGGCACGAGATCTTTGATTAGATTTATTCTAAGTGGTTAGGTAGACTACATTTGTTGCTCGAAAGATCGTGGTAAGTAGTCTGGATGCTATAGAATAACTGTGTTGCGTAAATCAGTAATTCTTATAGAAATAAAAGTCATTATGGGTATATGGCTATGTATGCTTCATATCTCCTTCTAAACCACTGAACAGTTTTCAACCAAACTTTGCACACTTATTATTTAAGACAAGAAGAAGAATACTGTCAAGATTTCCAAGAGCAAAAGTTAATTAAACTGTCAGTTAATTAGAAATTAACCAAAAACGTTTATTCGCATAACTTTAGAGCAAATTATTCCACAATAAATAAATTTATGCCATGTTGAACTTCAAAATTTTACCGTTCTAATGATACCAATTTCAATTCCACGCTATTCCTTCAATTTTCATCAATTTTTCAAAATTTAATTAGCTAAATGATTTAATAGACGCGGTCGATTTTGAAGAAATTTTATACATTCTTCGTTGCTAGTTAACAGTGAGACTTTGAGTTTTCCGCCTTTATTTTTTGATATTTCTGTTTATTTTTGTAAATATTTCTTTATTTCTTTATTATTTTCCTGTAATTTTTTAATACCTCTTTCAAAATTTACTATACAATGGATGATGCAGTATCTATTGACTATTCACTATTGAAACTTAATCCAGTCTATTTAAGTGTGGAATCGGCTTTAAAATCATACATACAATTAAAAAAATTCATAATTTTACATTTCAAAAATATTTGATTTTCGATACTCATTTTGATTTTATCAAGACTTTCAAAGAAGTATCTCACATTTTGTAAAATTTTGATATAATTTTATGAATTTGTAAACTGGATTTAGAAACAATGATGAAATCATAGTATAAATAAAAGTCATTGCGACTATGTACGTGTATTCCATATCTCCTCCTAAATCACTGGAGAGAATTCCAGACAAATTTTGCGCACTAATTATTTAAGGCAAGAGAAAGATCGTTATAAACCTTCAAAGCTCAAAAGTTTGTTAATTAAAATTAAGAGAACTTTTGGCGTTTTTCCACGATACCTTGAAAAATATTAACTCATAAGACTATTTTAACTCCTAATTAAATTTGAAAAAATTAAATTCTTAGTGACACAAATTTCTTTTCGGTACAATTTGTTACAATATTTTTAATTGTTCAAGAACAAGAATAAAACAATGAATTGTTGCCAGAATACATTAGCAGAATTCTGGCAGAACATTAGCAGAAAACTTTAAAAGTGGACGATTCACAACACGATAAACAATTTATATCACGAACAACTATGATTTGATTTATTTTCATGTTTTTGATTAATGAAAAATTCATTATTTAATTAATTCTTCAAAAAACTCATTAATACCATTTTATACTTTAATATTCGTTAAGAAAGTACCTATATTACAAATAATTAATAATTTAATTAGAAAATTAACCAACGCCGATTTTTAAAAATCGTCTGGTTAAATTAATATTTTAATTTTAATTTAAAAACGTTTCAGATCATAAAACGATTTTGTGTATTATAATATTTTATAAAATAATAGTTTTTACATTAAAAACGTTAAACATAAAAGTATTTTATCCCCGGAGCAATGCCAGGCACATCAGCTAGTTAATGATATAATTTGAAGTGAGTAGTAAATAACAAAAGCAATGGCAGTCAATCATAAGTGGCTAACTAAGTTTCTTTGAACAGTGTTTATATGGGTTTTTTATGACATGGCGAGTACCTGGAATATATTAAATTGTTTTCGCTGTTCGATATTTTTTCCTTGAACTGAATGCTCAAAAACATTCTAACGAAACATTGACGCAATACATCATAATTTACGGAAAGCGAGTGACAGAGAATCCCGTCTCGAACCTTCTTTTGCTTTCAATAAAAAATGGCAAATCATACATTTCGTGTTTTCGGTCTTCTCAGAATCATTGTATTCAAAAAGAAAAAGAAGTATTTATTCAAAAATCATTAAAAGTTTTCGAATGACAGAAAAAATAGGAGAAAATATTATTTTTCTCAGTCCAGGAAGCTTTTATTAAATTTGTGCTCTCGCTAAAACCTGTAATTTGTGGCTCTTTCATCAATTTTCAGAAGGTAGAGGCGAATGCAGAAAGCAGTAATTTTCTTTAAAATCCTTCCTTTTCTGAAAGCTGCTTTGACAAGCACTTCCAACAAAGAAACATTTAACGATTGTTTCTTTCTTGCTTTTTAAATCCGATTTGTTTGTAAGAAGAAAAATGTATATTCAGACTAATAATTTTGGTAAGAAAATTTAGTCGATAAAGAAGAAAAGTGGTCGATCTTATTTTTTTATGTTACCGCGATTGCACATAGAATTTAGAGCTAGGGAAAGTCAATAAGAATATCCGATGATTTTAAATCTGGTTTCAGTGTAAAAAGAAATTTAGAAGGTAATAATCTAATGCCTATATACCATTAAATTAATAACCAACCAATAAATTATCAACCATTTTTTATTGTTTTTATAATGGGTCTGCGTTCAATTTTTGTGTTCTTCAATTGATTTTTATCCCTCGTGTACATTTTCTCATCTAAAATTTTAAACTCCTTTTTTTCAGGATTTGGTGTTTGTGTATATTTAACATTTTAGTCCTTGATTTTTTGAAATGTTTTAAGTTTTTATAAACTTTTAATGTTTTTTATATGTTCAAATGATATTAATATGACAGTACACAGCTTTCAGAATCCTAAGTGCACATTTTAATGTTTTTGTGATTGTGTGTTTTCGTTTTAAATTATTCATGCATTTGCATAATTCTTTTTGTGTTTTGAACATTTATATTCTCTGTATTCTACATTTTATTTTCTAATGCATTTTTTAAATATCTTTATGATTCACTCATTGTCGCTTCTGTTCTTTGCGTGTTTGTTTTGCATTGCACTCTGTAAATGGAGTTATCTTTGTTGTGTGTTTTTCTTCAAATAACTAAATTAATTAATTAATCTTACATACTAATGTACAGGTGGGTAACAAAATGTGAACACTTTTGAATATGAACATCTGTTCGAATATCTCCCGAAAGGCCGAATGAATTTTCTTTGAACTTTGGCAATGTAAAGAAGAGGTTCGAACACACATTTTACTGTGAAAATTTGTTCACGAGGGCATTTAGGGGATCGAACTAAAATGGACAAATATAAAAAATATTTAGGTCTCACTGGATTTCACAGAAAGCTGATAATGATTTCCAACTTTCATCAATGGCTTTGTTTCATGCACGCATTATTAACAACCGTTTTAGGGTGAACAGTACGAATATTGAGGAAGGGATAAAGATTCACTTGAAAACTGCCAACTTTGTCCGCATGTTTTTGCTTATAAGATACAGAATTTTCAGCCAAATTAAACGGAACTTTAAGAAAAAGTGACCATATGATAGAGATGCATTGTATAAAAATTTAAAGTAAATACTTAGAATATTATAGGAAATATGAGTGCTTGTAGTAAATAATTGCACCCCCTGGATCTTTCACATCTTGTTCATAGCAAAAAATGTACGTTCTATAGAATCTCCATGCTAAAAAAAGTACTAGCCTTAGCCTCGCCGATTTTAAACAATCATTCAGAATTTCAGAAGGAAATTCAATCACATCATTAAATCCATTTTGCGTTTAGCAATTAAATAATATACGGCTTAAAATAGGCAAATAAAGGAATAAAGCTAAAAGAAAAACTTGCGACTTTGTGCGCGCTGACATGAGAGATCGGAATTGATGTTTCCGGCCTTTAGCAGTAAATGATTGAAACCCAACTGATTTCAAGAAAAAACACAAATACACCAAAGCACTCTGAGGGATCGCTCGCGCTTAATGGAGGGTTAAAAAAGTTCTTAAAAGTTTCACCTTTTTGCTATTTCCTTCTTCTTAGACTTAAATAATTTTTTTACTTATTCCTAACTATAAATATTACATAATCTTAAAAATATTTTCCCACCAGATATAGTCTTTATATGAACTTACAATTAATGAATTAACTGATAATTAAGTTCAGAAAATATTTGGATATTTTAGTGCTATCAAGAACATGCAACTGTATAAATATTTGCACATGTCCTCTCTATCAAAAAATGAGAGAAAATTCAATTTTAACAAATGTGAAACTACTCAAATTGAATGAAATCGAGGAATAAGATATATTAATGCCATATTTTTAATCAACGGCACATTTATTTCAATTAATTTTATTTGATTGAATTTTAATTCAGTCAAATAAAATAAAATCAATTAAATTAATTTGAAAAAGTGCACCTTTGCGAATGCCTTATTCTTTTATATTAAACACATAAATGCATTTTATTCAAGTCAGTATTTCTCTCAGAAATATTGACACATAAAAATGTCACGTGATTAAATGGGCGAATAAAATATAACCCAACATTTGAAAACTTCGTAATGGAAACAACCGAAAAATAAGTACTTTGATCTTATCAATTGTCCAGTTCCAGTGTTTTGGTACTGAGTCTTGAAATTAGATGATTTAAATATTTTTTTAACTTAATACAATCATTTGCGTATCAGTTATGAATAATTGTTTATTTATATTAATATTAATATTTCGTTATGCTATTTATATGTGTAAGGTGCTTTGGGTGTAATCCATATCGATTCAGAGTAAGTTATTTCACTTACTTTCTCTCAAAGTAAAAATTATGAATTTATATTTAGGTCTATACTAGTGAATAAAATCTGTATTAACAAATACGTAAATAATTCCAAACTTTCTTATATTTTAAACTAGCAATAAGCGCACTGGGTTGCGCGAGGAATCAGGACTTCAACAAAATGGAAAAAAAAAAAAACCGCCCACAATGGCATGAAAAAGTTATGAAAACAAAATAAAAGATACACATTATTGATTTTCCCGCTTATTTTTCTTCGCTATAATGACAGTTTAACTGTATAAAAGCAATACAGAGTACGTTAATCCGAAACAATATTAAAAATTGCAATGTGAAAATTATTATTATACAGCAAGCATAATATAAAATCGAATCCGAAAATAATAATCGAAGTCATTCAATTGAAGGTTATGACGTCACCCTGCCCCGTCATCCAAAGAAATTGAAAGGAGAGGTGTCGCTGGAGAAAGCCTCGCTAGAGGAAAAATATCTTTCAACTGACCATGAAAAAATTAATTAAGAAAAAAGAGAAAATATATTTTAACCGTTCTTATTTTAAATCCGACAAAACCGTTTCAGTTATAAGCTGGAAAAAATTGAAAATAATAGTGTTATTAGAACGCTGGATGCAGGAAATTTAAAAACGAAAATAAAACTTCCATGGCAAAACAGATTATTTTTTAAAAAATTCTCAAAATTCGGTAAATTACGTTAAAAATTCAAAACTAACTTCATTAGAACGGAACTCGTATGCTCTTTTTGATGGTGTGTCTATTTTTTTCGTACAATTATTCAAAATAATTCTATTTAGAAATTAGTGTGAAAAATCAACCAAAACATTAAATAAAAAATTTTCTAGATTAAATTTTAAAATTCCGGCTTCGAGGCGCATTGAGTCACCATTAAGACTACCTGTGTGCCAAATTTCAAGGCTGTAAGTGCGATAGATTCGTCTGGACATCGCACGGACGCACACACACACGAACATTGCCTTTTATAAGTATAGATATTCAATTGCCGTTTAGAATGACGTATGTAATTTTCAGTAAATATTTACAAGGGTGTAAATATTCTAAAAATTTCAAAGCAATGAAATCTTACATGTTTTGAGTATAAAATGCAAGTTTACATATTTATGATTGATTTAAACCAATTCTTACAATTCTTATGTCCATTCTGATTTTTATATACTACATGAAATGGAACTTATAATGATATGTACAGCATAGAGTTCTTAAATTTAGTTATAATAACATAAAAGTTTTAAAAAAGCAATTAAAGTATGTGCTATCGATTGCAACACGCGCAATTGATAAAATTTAATAATATTTAAGGCGAATGTCTGAAGAAATTTCATTCCTACTACTGAAAATATTCAATTAATTCTGTAGAAATCTATTAATATGCATTGTTTTCTTACCTATATCAGAAAAACTATTGAATGGAATTCGCGTTTTAGTTAAAGATGTGTTTTACATGTGATACAAAATATAGTGTTCATTTTGCTTTAGAATTTATTGGCAAGATCTCCAGAAGTTTTAAATTAGAAACTTTTACATAGTATTCATTTCAGGGAATATTATTTTCATTAAAAGCACTTCTGAATTAAAAGAGTTCATAATATAATTCTTAGTTACATAACAATAAAAGTTAAACTTAATTTTCCATACTATAATTTTTAATAGATTTTGCGAATATTTATTCTGCACAATACAGAATAAAACAATAAACAAATAATTAAACTCACATAACTCAGAGAATATCGCTAAACTAACAGATTGCGATAAGAAATAAATAAATAAATAAATAAAAATAATTTAAAATCTCGAAACATATATACGTCTTTCCTCTGATTTAAAAATAAACAGAATTGGATTAAAACATAAGTATTAAAACATAAGAATATTTTGAAAGATGACATAAAAACCATTTAAGAAATATGCTGTTCATAAAAATTATATCTGCATTTCCCAAACATAAGCTATATATATAATAACAAAAAGAAGACAAACGTTCTTGTTTTTCTTCAATCATAAGCTTCGGATAGTACAATCAATAAAGCAAACTCCAAATCATCAGACAATCAAATAAAATATACATCAATCAACAAGCAATCACTTTTTAATAAAAGGCTGAGCGTTATATCTTAATATTTCACTTCCACATATTGCTAAAATGAAAACAAATAAGGCTAATTAATAATACTAATGTAATATAATAATAATATGTGCTGATATAAAATCTTTCATATTTGAATAAATTTGGTTAATAAAGAAGATTTATTGGATAGCATGACATTATTAGTAAATATGAATATAATTAATGAAGCATTTTGCAGATGTTTCTTTAATTTTTTTTTCCTTATTTTTTAAAATATCTACAAAAAATCTGTATTTTTAATGGTAGAATAAAACTGTAAATAACCGAAAACATAAATATTTAAAGCAGTAAGACAAATCTTACATGATTTTAATTTAACAAACTTGTACAAAACTCTATAACAGGTATTTATTGTACTACAAAAATATGCCACATTTTTTAAATGAAAAATTAGTTGTTACAACAAATTATTTATTACCTGATTTATTTTGCGTGATTATTAGAATATTCGATTACATAGATGCTGGCAATCGCGGGAAGATAATATTACTTATTTACAGTAGCTTGGTCAAGAAAACCACTTCCTTTTTATTTTAATACGATACCTTCCTTTTTTTATTAATACGATATTATATACTTAAAATTTGAAACTAATACTACAGTGATCTCTCACTTATGCGCTGGTGCAGGGGATAGCGAAAAAAACGCGCAAAAGTGAAAAACCACCAAAGGGAGCTTAAAAGTAAAACATCAATACAGTGTACATGTATTGTTAATTAATACTATGTATAAACTACTGAAAAATGTCAATAAAATGTTACAAAATACAAATATGTGTATAACTTCCGTTAATTATTTTTTAAGAACACAAAGAAAATGGAAATGCTCCCGATTTTTTAAAATCGCTCTCAATGTCGATTCTGGGACATTAAAATGCTCCGCTAAAGCTTTTTTCGAGGTGCAAGGATTTTGTTCGAATTTTTTTAGAACATCCATTTTAAACGAAAGCGACAATTTCGTTCTTTTCGCCGTTTTAAAATGTAAGCATCTGACCAAAACTCCGAAAAAGTTTCTTCTATTAGAGATCAATGCCACGTGGTACGTAAAGTACTAACTTCTCTAATTGGCTGCTGTATAAATGCGAGTTTTACTGACGTCAATCACAAGAATCCCCTCGTGTACCCCTGTGTATAAGTTAGAGGAATGTGTTCCTGGAATATGAACAATAGAGGAAGGGCGAGGGAATGCATTCCTAGAAGCAGAACAAAAAGGGTTTTTGTTCTGCTTTCTTGTTCTGCTGGAAAAAAACTTTTTGAACTAAGAAAATTTTTACGACGCGCATAAGTGAGAGGTGCGTTTTCAGTGCCGCGCATAAATGAATAAGACTTATCATTGTTTTCCTATATCCCTGACCGGGACCACGAAAAAACGCGCATAAGTGAAAAACGCGCATGAAAGACAGCGCGTATAAGTGAGAGGTGCATTTTTAGTGCGGCGCATAAGCGAATAAGACTTATCATTGTTTTCCTATATC
>BGPR01003256.1:98463-142202 GCA_013235015.1 Araneus ventricosus | reverse complement strand
CTGTGTTGTATATCTGTAACCGTAACTGTGTGTACGCGGGATTCGGTGATGTAGTCAAAAGATGTAAACAACTGCCATAATGAAGTCCTCGTAATAAAATAAGTTAATCTCCAATGGCGTAATCCTTTTGAGTGATTAAAAGAACCCAATATATAGTTGTCTCAATATGAAGGCACTATGTGATAAATACTACTTTCAAAAAGGTGTGATTCAATCATTAGTAAAGAAATATGCATGAAGTGTTTCAAAATTTTTAAAAACATTCATTCCTTTTTAATATGCTTTTCCTAAGTTTTAGTTTTTAGTTCTATCTTCTATCAAAAGAAGGCGCCATGGAAGCTCATTTGGGAGCTTAGAAAGAAGATCGTTCTTTTTGCGGTTGTGGTCGATGATCACGTCATGGTTTCCCTCTATCGCAGTTTCATTGGTATTTCATGCGACGCTGTGAGTCACCATTCTTGTTATGATATGCGTTTTTGAATGATTACAGCTCTTGTATAAGTCGCAATAATCGTTCGAAACAAATATTCACAGGGAAGCTTAGTTAACTCCGATCGGAACGGAAAATGAAATGATCGGATTTGTTATTCACTGCAAAGGGGATTCTGACTAATGAACTTGTCTTCCGCGCTTGATGAGAATATTTGTGGTTAACTTAATTGATCGGAAAATTTGTTAAAAGTAGTTTTCGCTATAGACGCCATCTATTGATATTATATAGAACTAAAAACACAAAATTTTGTAGAAAGTGTAATAAAAACAAATGACATTTTTTTATTTAATTTTTTTTTTCAAAACACTTTACATACAATTAATAAGCATTTGAAAATTAAAACTGTGGTTGAAATCACACTTATTTAGAACAGATATTTAAAAGTAACTTTAGCAAAAATGTTTGTTATTAATAATATTATGGATTATGCATCCCTACCTAGCAGTGACAGAAACAAAACACTGACCATGAAATAAAAAATGACGGGAGGCTGTCTTTTCAAACAGCCGCTGATGTTAAAGGCTTAGGATTACTTTACTCGCGTGGCTCTTTTGTTCCTCGAAAGTTTTTAAGTTCAAGTAAGTTTTTTTTTAACTTCTGTTGTTATCCTTTATCTCTAAAATCAGTCATTAGTTATGTTTTTAACATATGTAATTACCGAGATATAGAGGATTGCGTCAACAATTCATGTGTATTTTTGCCCAACTTTGCGACTCAGTAATCGCTGAACTACAATTTCGATTTTCATTTTTTTTGTAACTTCTGTTGTTACCCTTTATCTATATAATAAGACATTAGTTATGTTTTTGACATATGTAGTTACCGAGATATAGAGGATCTCATACTAAGTTTTGTGGTATTTTGGCGTGTGAATCAAATTCCTTCCTGAGACCCCAATGGGAGGAACGTAGTTCTATGTTAAAAACTAATTTAAGTTACATACCTTTTATTTCTTCTTTCACAATGGTTTGGACATCAATTTTTTAAAATTATTTTAAAAGAACTCGGTTATTTTACTTTGAGTCTTGTTTTTATCAGCTACGTCGAAAATCGCATTCTCAATACATATGAGTTTTTGCAAACTTTTCTCTTGGCCTTCACTATTTGAAAGGAACGCTTTCACTATTTTCAAGGATTGAATGGCTTCTTTCGCAGAGTGAATTCCATGTCCTTCATTATCATCCTGATCATCGCCCGAACTATCTGATTCTGTGTCTATCAAATCACTTAGAGTCGAAATCTCTGATGTAAGGACGTTCATATCACAAGGTAGATAATCCTCAAAGTCATCTGAAGTGGGAAAGAACTCTTCCGTTTCATTAGATTTTTCATTCTCAAATTCATCACCTCTGACCTCCGGAAACCCACCTTTTACAAAAGAACCTGAGATGCATTTACCTCCCGACTCTCTCCCATGCTGAAGAAATCATATGAAGGGCTTCTAGCACGTTTGCCGACTTTTCTTGCTTCAAGATTCTATACTTGGAAGAGTATTTTTCAGAAGTTGGTTTCGATAGTGCACCTTAAACGGTCATATAATCCTCAAATCACAAGGTTGAGCTTTGCTTGTGAAATTGGCAGAGAAGAATTCCACTCGTATATTTTGTAACGTTAAATCTACAATATGGGCTGTGCATTGATCAACAAACAAAAAAATCTTACGTTTCTGTGAGCGCCATTTGTCTGTCCAATTTGCGAAGGTAGTTTTCAAAAATTGTTCTTGTCATCCAAGATTTTTGCTTGCGGCATATTCAGCAGGAAAGTTTTTCACATTCTTGAACCACCTTGGTTTTTTGGATTTTCCAACAACTAATGGTGTTAACTTTTCACTCCCGTTTGAATTGGTACATAGCAAAACATAGTCAGTCGCAGTTTCCATAGTTTCCCATAGTGACAGCTTTCACCCTTTACTGCAAAAGTCCTAACAGGAAGAAGATTGTAAAAAAATTCTGTCTCGTAAGCACTGAAAATGTCTTTACTAGAATATTGTTGTATCAAGGAGGGCAATGTTTTTTCCATCCACTCTTGGACAGTCTAGGAATAGATTGCAGCAGACTCGCCACAAACAAACTTGTAGGATAAATTGTGCCTCTTCTTAAAACGGTCTATCCGACCGTTTGAAGCTGAGAGTCCTTGAATTCCCAGTTTAGAACCAATTTCTATTGCTTTCTCTTTCAAAACGGGGTCATTTATAGAAATGTTTATCGCACGAACTTCGTTGAACCATTGAAACAAGAAACTTTCCAACTATTCAAACGGTGGCGGTTTCAAAGTTTTTTTTTTTGCCAATTTTCCCATCTTTTCCGAATTTTGCTTCACAACTTCTGCTTGCTTTAAAATCGTTTGCGAAGTTGAATATAGAATTCCAAATAATTTAGCAAAATCAGCTTTACTGCCATTGTAAACTTTGGCTTTTTTGATGACCTCCGCTTTTTCCAACAAAGAAAATCGCTTTCTTTTTGACGCCATAATTTCAACATCCAGAGCTAACGGAAAGTCTCGAAAGAATGTCAACTTCCAAGATCGCAACTACAGCAACTAAACACTACGATGTGTCAGCCTGGATTCTATAAGAACCTGTCCTTTGTTTTCATATGAACAAGGGGATAGGGGGAGATAAGGAGTGGTCTCCCCACTTTTAACACAAAGACACAAAGAGAGGGGTGGGGATACTGACTATTGTATTGCACCTGTCGGCAAGAAAGGTTTTCTTTTAACGTAGGACTACGTTCCTCTCATTGGGGTCTCAGGAAGGAAATTGATTCACACGCCAAAACGTCATAAAACGTGGTATGAGAGACCCTCTATATATCGGAAACTACATATGTCAAAAACATAACTAATGTCTTATTATAGAGATAAAGGGTAGCAACAGAAGTTACAAAAAAATTGAAAATCGGAATTGTAATTTAGAGACTACTGAGTGGCAAAGTTGGGTAAAAATAGGCATGAATTGGTGATGCGATCTTCTATATTTCGGTAATTACATATTTTAAAAACATAATAGCAATTTTAGTTTGCGGCAAAGTTGCAGCAATCTTGCTCTGCAAATCTGCAGCAAATTTAACATGGCAAGAGTGCAAGCTTGAAACAAGTTAACGCAAACGAGTTAGTCACCACGCGTCAAACTTGTCACAACCTTGCCACGTCAAACTCATTGCAAACTGTAGCAAAAACGGAATACGAAAACAACCTCGTATTCGAACTCCCGCCATCCCGCTTCCTAAGCCTGTCGTCCTACACACTCAGCCAGCTAGACTCATAGAGGAGAAGATAGATTGCCCTACGATTTATTTTAAACTGTTTTCTTGGTTTCATCAATTTTTTAAATTTTGAGTTGAGAATATGATTTGAAGTGAAAGAGAGAGCGATTTTCGTTAATAACTACGTCTTGCTAGTAGAATAAATTATGAAATTAGGGTTCAAAAGTAATTACTTTTAAGATGGGACAAAATGTAAGTTATTATTTTTCAACAAACAATGACTGTTTTTTAGGCTTAATTTTGTTTATAAACGTTAAGATTTTAACATCAAGAAAAAAGCGATATAGATTTCTTTAAAGTGCGAGTTCTATATTTAGTAAAAAGATGGAAAAATTTTCAAATTTTTTTTATAAAAAAGTTAGTTTTTTCACAAATTATCATTGATTTGTTGCATTAATAAAAAGAAGGACGGTCTAGGAGATGCTATTAAAAATCGGATGTTTTTTTAAAACAGAGACAAAGATTATCTGTAAGTATGCGATATCATCTTTCCAGCAAACATGTTTTGCAATCGTGGTGTGAAGTTTGTCATAACAAATTCACAACAAACTTGTTTTGGAAGTGGGTTGGTCGATTACACTTTGTTAGTTTGCAGGAAGTTTGCTGCAAAGTTGCCACATCAAGTTTGTCATGAAAGCTAATATCGAGAAAAATCAGACTTGCTGCAAGTGTATATGCTATCTGGATAATGTCTTATTTTAGAGATAAAGGGTAACAATAGAAGTTACAAAAAAACTTACTTAAACTTAAAAACTTACGAGAAACAAAAGAGACACTCGAGTAAAGCAGTCCTACTCCTTTAACATCAGCGGCTGTTTGAAAAGACAGCCTCCCGTCATTTTTTCCCCTTCACAATTGCTGACGATTTTATGAAAATTGCACTGAATTCTTCCCACTTAAAAAACGTTAAATGCGGGAAATATTTCAAAGTGATAACGTTAAAACCGAGATTTTTTAACATCACAAGTATAGGGAATTATTTGGGACCAATAGAGAATGACGTTATATGCGGTAAAACCTTAAATGCGGGAAACGTTAAACCGAAAATAAATAAATAAATTTGAATGATAATTAGATTTAATGCAAGCGGCACAAAAATTTACGATGCAAATCAACATTACAAATAAAAACCTAAAATTAATCATTCGTTTTAAAATTAAATTTTATGAATTTTTTTTCATAAATTAAGAACTAGATATTAATACTACATTATTTATTTAATCAAATTTTGGTTTTAATTTATACTACAAACTGTAATTAAATGTTAGTTTAAAAAGTGTAAATATTTAGAAAAATTATTATTAAAGAGACATTTCGGATCTAGATCCTGAACGGAACATTCAGAGTGAACGACTCCTTCCTATCACTACTTTTATGATCAATAAGAGTTGCAGTTACTGTACATTAGCAATCATTTATTGTTATCAATTTATTGTTGTATGTTGAGAAGGTATTCTTTTAAAAAATACATCCTTAATAAGTAATGAATGAATGCTTTTATAAATACTTTCTTCAGCACTATCCATTCATAGTGAATTTATTGACCGTCACACTAGAGCTAAAGCAACGTTTCTGCTTTCTTAAAATAAAGACACAAGCTATTTGCACACAACTGTATGATGTTCTTTTCTGTTTTACAATACTAACCTTTTAAGATATTAAACAATAATTCAAAATTGTTGCACAATATCTTAGGTTACTCTATAAGGGAAAAGGAGAGGCTCTAAAGGAATCAAATCAAATTTTAATATTTTGAATGCTCCCATCACTGAATATTCTGATAAGGAATAACATGGATTTTGCTATTACTAGAGAATGGAACACCAAAAAGTGCTTTATATATTTCTTTTCAGAACTGCATTTCTGGTGGATATATATTTTTCCTGAAAGAAATCCCTGACACTCAGAGAAAGTGTGATTAGCTCCTTACGGAAATATAAGAGCGAGTTTTCCATTTCGGTTTTAAGCAATTTCTCGGACTTAAAGTATAGTAACTCTATAATTTAAGTGATTACCAAATCAATTTGATTTTAATTTTAAGCGCCAAATTCAAAAAAATTCTGAGTCTTGTGCAAAAGCATCGAATTCTTTTTTGAGTTAATTATCAAGTCTTTTCGCCTATTTCATAATTAAAAAGAGTGTGTTGTCAAAAACAGTGGTAACACAGCAATTACAGTAGCCATTCCTTACAAGGTGCTATGATTTATACTTTAGATAAGAATCCATAGCCACAAAAATAAAAACGTCAAATATTTCCGACCATCTTCAATCCATAATAACAAAACAAAAAAATGCAACATGGAGTGTTGACATTTTGTGGGGCCTTTTAACAAAGCAGAAAGCCTGTCCATTAGCTGATGTGATAGGTTGGTTGCCTTTGGTCAGGAGACAGAGTTCTGTCAACTGACGACATCGTTTCAGTTTCGTCGCAATTTGTTGAGTTCGAGTTGTTACAGTGCTCTACTTTCGGCCCGGCTAGAGATAGCCCAGGCAGACGATATATGCTACTTTTGATGTTGGCGTATGTTAATCTTAAATCTCATTATTTCTACAATTTTGTCAATCCATGAATAAACTAACGTTTCTATTTGTCTCTTTACAGTGGCGAATCCAGGATTCGGGTCTGGGGGGGGGGGGGGGGGGGGGAAAAAAATTTTGTAAAAAAGTGAGGAATGTAAAACCTCAGGGCTTTTATAAACCAAAACACTTTAACTTTACAGGCTTTCCTCTCCTGACAATAAGAACAATAAAGAACACTACAATACTTTCGATAATTTAATAAAAAATACAATGAAATAACTGACCAAAAAATGTTTTCGACCGCGTCAACGCTACAAGTGCAAGTGGGATGACTACAAAAGTAGCAAAATTTTCGATCCTGTGAAGTCAGAAAGCAATATTGTCACGATCTTATTACTATTTTTTTTAAATGAAAATTAAGATCAAACAGTTGTAGTGATTTTAAATTAAATCAAGAATTTTGGTTTAGCTCTGGGGGGGGGGGTGGCTGCAGCCCGATAGTCCCTTCCCTGGATTCGCCACTGTCTCTTTACATTTGCAGTCTTTCCCTGCAAAAGAATAATCACCAAAATCTGAAATATTTATTAAAATTTTGATCATTTATTTGTGTACTAAGATTGATTTTCCTAATAATTCTAATCTACCATCTACAATCACGGAATAAAATTGCATTTTCCAAAAAGGGGATGGGGATTGGTTTCCAACATCAAGACACCAAACTCTGAAGCCAAATATTAGCTATGCTACTCTCTGACTTATTTATTAGATGGCATAAATCTTAAAAAACGATGTGTCTTGTCTTCAGAATTAGGCCTTCGGACATCAATATTCAATCTTTTAGAATCTGGGATACAATTTTTCACCTCAGTTTTAAATGCGTTCCTCTTCTATTGAACCTTGAAATCATAAAGAATTAGCATCAAATATGTTTTCATGACTTGTAAGCCTTTATCATTTTTAAAGGCGGCTTACAGAATATATCTTTACTTATTTTTCATTCCATCATCACTTTTTTTGACGTGAAAACGTCTTTCCGCTTGTTACAGTAATAATCGGTCGAACTTTCTTGTGTGACAAAATACCGTCAGATTTGAATCGCTAATAACTACGAGACTAATAATGCAAAAAGAATGGTTGATCCCACAACGGATAGATCTTATCTGTAAGAGTTTGTTGCATAGTATTTGTTTTGACTGTGACATCATCGTGCCAGGGTAGGCGCATGCGCGTCATTGTTATGAATTAGCTTTATGTAAGGTAATAAATAAGTGTAGCGTGGAAACGCGTTTAGCAAGGAGGCTGATTCTGGTGTCATTTTAAAGAGCTTGAGGAGTATTACTAGTACTCAAAGTGAGACAATAAAAATATTTATCAGAAGATAAGTAAAAATTGGTATTAAATTGAAAATTTCAAACTCCGCATATTTTTTTTTATCTTAACATGCAGAGTTTTCTTTTGAATTGTACGAAACTTACAGAATACTTTACAATATGTAAAAGAAACATTGTATTAAAATTTGAATATCACGGGAAATATGAACATTTGTAGTAAATAATGTTTTACTGCGCATGCGCGAAATGTAGTTCTATATACTGACAACAGATTTCGCCATCAAAAGCTACTCTAAATAAAACACAAGAAAGGCGCAGTTCGGGTCCACGGCGTAGATTTTTCGTGAAAACGTCGGGATAAAATCATAAAGCAAGTGTTTCGTATTAATATATAATTTAATTATCAATCTCTTTAATACAATATTTACACAGAGTAGTGTAATGGCTACAGAATAGATAAATCACAAACTTCCACAGACCCTTGTTACATGCGATAAACTTGTGATTTATCTATTCTGTAACCATTATATTACTCTGTGTAAATATTGTATTAAAGAGATTGAGATAATTAAATTACATATTAATACGAAACACTTGTTTTAGGATTTTATCCCGACGTTTTCACGAAAAATCTACGGCGCGGACCTCGACTGCGCCTTATTTTTTTTTTTCCAATTCCCCCTTCCCCCAGTCTTTTTTAGTACTTTCGCACCTTCTAAGGATAGGCGTCCCACACGTTTAGAAACTCTGATTTAACATGTTTAATTCGTTTTCACATTAACACATTCACTCCCACCGACGCGCTGGCGTGTCCAGAACGTGTTTTCTAATTAGATGACCCCTTATCTACTGTAGTTAAGAGATGGCAGAGAAGGAGTCATCTAATTTGATAGATGGTTCGAATCTCTGGCGTGAATAGTGACAGCGAATGTCTTAATTGAGAATGCATTTGTAATCCTTTTCGGTGAATAAAAATTCAGGCTCGAAATTATTTAAGGGCTTAGTTTAGTTTAGCTTAGTTATTTTAACGTCCCTTTTTGAAGCTACACTGGGCTTATTATGGGACGAAGTCTGTAATTATGGTCGGAAGACGAGGTTGACACCTGAGCTCGCACCCCTTCTCCAAGCTTCCACACCACACGGAGCGGGTTTGTCATTCTGCGGGAGTAGCGCGTGCATATGGCAAATGTTCTGTGGAATCGGGGTCTTGAACCCGCGAGCTTCCGATTCCTAAGAGGAGACTCTACCACGAGTCCACCCCAGCCTAAGTACAACTTATAACTGGCAGCTTAATATCTAACATCCTTTTTTTTAAATTCAAGCACATTGCACCAACTATGTCCACAACCAATTTTTTGGCATGATGATGATGATTCCTTCTACTATAGCAAAATGTTCCTAAGCATTTTCTGACAGGTATTAGCACGGTGCGATCTGCAATAAAAATGATACAAATTACTAAATATTTTCTCAATACGAATGAATTTTTAAGACAGCTTCATTTCTAGTAATGATATTTCATTTCAGGATTTGGTTTTAATTTTGCCTCTAAAATCTTCAGATATAGAAATTAGTGTTCATAAAATGTCATTTTGATTAAAATGAAAGGCGCTACTGTATGAAACATTCTTAACTCTCTTGCACCTAGGAGTTTTCAGTTGCACTTTTATTATTATGCTAGCAGCAGTGGCGTGCGGTGATTCTAAAACCTACCGAAGGAGATGAACTTTTAGTACACACAATAAGCCCAATATTATCCATTGCAGATACATAATAATATTAATAAACTATCCCAAGATAATATTAAGCTGAACGCAAGAATAATGGGAAAAAAACCCGCCTTGCTTAGGCATCCGGATAATGCTGGAAGACAGGCTGCCTCAACAACCAGCGGGAGTGGTCTCCCCAAAACTTTCTCGTATCCGCCCTTACACGGGTGGGAGAAAATACATCTGGCGCCAATAACATTCCCTAACACAGGTGGAAAAAAAAGCGAATTAGCCCATTATAAAGGGGGCAAGGATTGGTCGCGCTTTTTTGTATCGTAGAATGGCGAGGAAACCGAATATGCAATTTGCACACCTTTTTCTTTTTCTTTTTTTTTTCTTCTTTTTTTCTTTTCTTCTTCTTTTTCTTTTTTTGCACACGATTAAGAAGAAAATTGGACACGAGTCTACAATTAATGTTAACAGACCTCATACCAATTTTTATTTATCTAAGTCGGAGCATTTAGGAATTATCGTGTTCACAAGTATGCGATTATACAGACCGACAGACAGTCAAGCCTTTGATGGATATGGTCCAAAATTTGATACGGACCTGCATTCCTGATGATAAAACTGTGTACCAAATTTTATCCATCTAGCAATTTAAGTTTTTGAGTTATCGTGTTCACATGAACAGGGACAGACAGAACGCCGCCCCATAGCCTTGTTCCTGTAATTACAGTACCAGTTGAATGGAGATGGGACAAATGATGAAATAGATAGACAGACTTCCCTTAGACGAATTTTGTCCAAAATTTGATAGAAACCTACAAATTATTTGTAAAAATCACATACCAAATTTCATCCCTCTAGCTCTTTCCGTTTTTGAGTTGAGCACACACAGACAGACAGACCTAATTCCAAAATTGTGTTTTTCGGAAGGTCTAAAACGTGGAGAGTCATCAAAATCTCGAGTTCGAATTTTTTGACGATTGCAATACTTTCTCTTTGTATACTTCGTATACGAGAAAGTAATAAAAAGAGTACTATGGCCGAACTCATAATAACCTCCATTACGAGCAGCTCATGCGACGACCACTCATTACAGGAGTACGACCCGTCATCGGAGATGATCACTAAGAGCGATACCACCATTTATGCATTTCACCGGGAAACAAGACCCTGCTTACTTATACGGCAGTTTCTCATCCTCATATTTCAGGAGCCCCCTTAAGTGAGAATAAATACAAGAAGCAGTGGCGACTCATGAGTTAAGAAACGAGGAAGGTTGCAAGATAATATTTATCAAGAGAATACACTTTTAAAAAGCTACTTTAACTTTCAGTAGGCCAAATTTTTAAATTATAAAACCAGATATGAAATTTCCTGCTTTTCATTCAAATTAAATAACCAGCGTATATGCCATTTACTAATAGTTTTACTAACAGAAAGTTAAGTGAATGTTGATGTGACGATTCAGCTGACGAAGAAAAAAAAAAAAAAAAAACAGAGCTCCACATACACACTTTCCTCCTCTTGCACTTTAATCAATAACACTCTTCCAAAAATGAATATTTTCCTCAAAAGAAATCTAGTCTGCTATCAAGAGAAAGCAAATAATCAACCAACCAGATGTGTTTCTGTCGACGCAACACGAACCGAAACCAAAACCCATAAACAGCCATTGAGATTGCCACCTTGTGTGGGAATGAGGAAAAAAAGAAAAATAAATTAAAAAGAGCATCTTTGTATCGTTCAGTTGGCTCCGTGCCAGCCAGAGCTGCTCGCCCGGCAGCCCATAGCGCGTCTAATTTAAAGAGAGAAAGGGTCTCCGGATTTTTTTTTTCTGCGCAGTGAACGAATTTTGAGGATGGCAGAGTATTTCTCAGCTTAGACCTCCTTCTCTCTTACTTGTTGATTCATTTTCTGTCTTCTTTTCAATTTTTTAACTTTTTTTTGCATTTTCGTAAGTCATGGAACTCTGAGAGTGAAAAAGTAAGCGGATAAGATTAAAAATAAAAACACAAGTTTTCAAAAAATCTCATGGGAGCTGCAGCCCCAATGGACGAGCCGCTACTGACATCAACATCATTGCTACATCACTGACACGATGGGATTTTTCACTGCAACTATGTCTTCTAAAATCTTTACGGGTTGTAGTGGCCCCATGACAGTTGAGGCTTCAAGACTGTAAGGTAGAAGGCCGAGACTGGATTTCACGAAAGATCAGTCGTGCATGGGGATCTTCTGCATGTTGAATCTGTCGAGGATCAAACGTCCTCCCTCTGGGATGATGCGGAAGTTTTGTAGTGCATCGTGCTCCGTCTTATTCTGTGATGTTTATAAGCCAGTATCCACCTCCGGACATGCGCAATTCCTTTTGTCTAGTGGTTAAGATGCTCGACTCGGGACCCAAAGATCCCAGGTTCTAATCTACGTACTGCCAGAATTGTGAACCGGAAGAACACTCAACACCTACTTTCAGTCCCACTACTAAATGACAGCACCAAAAATCACACCAATTCCATCTACTACTACATCCAACAGATGACAACACTTCAACTTCTACACCAAAGTCTATATGGATTTCATAGTACAGTCTATGACGCATTTCATAACACAAAGCCTGTACGTGCTTGCGCACAAACAATCGTGGCAGCAATCTGCGCATATACACGCAGCACAATTATCGCTTCGTTGACATTCAAATAATATCAATACAAGCTGGGGGATGCTCCATCGTGCTCCGTCTTATTTTGTGACGTTTATAAGCCAGTATCCACCTCAGGACATGGGGAATTCCTTTTGTCTAGTGGTTAAGATGCTCGACTCGGGACCCAAAGATCCCAGGCTCTAATCTACTTACTGCCACAGTTCAGAGACCACAGTTTAGGTGCCTGCTGATGTGGCTTCCTCGTCGTCTGACCATGGTTCGAAATTTCAAGGTCCGTCCCAGAATAGAAGTGTGTGTTCAAAACGGAAGTTAAACGAATTAAAACTTTGAAAAAACTCATCTAAAATTGTCAGCTCTCTTCATTACCTCTAAATCACGTAAACATATTGTGTTTATGACAATCTTAACTCCGAAAATTCGAATAATTAGTTCTGATACTACGTTAATGATGATTTTTTTTTAGAAAAGTGCATTGATTGAGCAACGGAGATAAAGTTTACTTCAAGTCTACAAGACAAGAAATGAAGTCCTGCATTTCCTAAAGAACTTTTGCACTGTCCCATGAACCGAATTTTTTCTATTTCATTTAAAAATGCGATAGAAGATTGTATAAAGAAATGAAACTTATTCAGTTAAATTTCACAACTTTTTCACTAGATAAATCTGCCAGATTTAGGATAGTTTTAACTGGAAAGCGACTGTAAACTGATAACAGTATTGTCATTCTTAACGTATATTAAAACTGATCACAGTATTGTCATTCTTAACGCATATTAAAACTGATCACAGTATCGTCATTCTTAACGTATATTAAAACTGATCACAGTATTGTCATTCTTAACGCATATTAAAACTGATCACAGTATCGTCATTCTTAACGTACATTAAAACTGATCACAGTATTGTCATCCTTAACGTATATTATCAATACATAAAGTCGAAGGTTCTCGCGTTTCTTCCATCGGTAAAATAAAACACCAGATTCTTCCACACCAGATCTCCCTCTTCGCATTTCAATAAGTACTCACTGTTGGCGCCTGAGGTCGCTGAAATACGTGTCTGCATTCCACAAAGTCAACGGCTCTTTTCAAGGAAAGGGAGAGAAGAGAAAAAAGTACAAAAATTTTTTAGATAAAGAAAGAAGGGAGAAAAAAACTTTCAACGGGAGTCAGAAATTAAACAGGAGTTGAAAACAAACACAGGCTTGCTGCACGTAATTTCCCCTGGGAAATTATTTCCACATAACGACATAACACTCTGTTTAATTCTCTCGGGGGTCCGGGGACTAGAGTTTTGACAAGAAGAAAAAATATAAAAACCAGTTTCACTTACCCTTAGGCAATGACCGGGGGAAAATGAGGGGGAAAAAAGTGAAGAGGGCAAAATGGTCCAAAGAAAGTTTCACATATTTTTAGTTTGTTTTCGGGATTTATATTCAGCGAGAGCCATGAGAAATGCCAAACGCGGTAAAATAGTTGAAGAGCTATTTCTTTCTCTTTTATGAATGGAAGAAAAATTTATAAAAGAGATTAAATATGATTTTGTGTATAACTTTAAAATTATTCGTACTATAGTGGCGACTGACTGCGGAGAAAATTGAAGTAATAATTTATCTTTGTTTAAGATTTAAAGATAGCGTTGGCTTAACGATATAGAACGCAGAAAAATCTCAGTAATTTGGAAGGCACACATTGATCTTTGGATATTTAAATGATTATGGAATTTATTTATACTAGTGACTTAAAAGAAAATATTTATTATAAAACAGCTTTAAGCGAAAACTTGTGCGCACATAAATCCTTATAATGTTAAAAATATATAATAGAACTACATGTAAGATTCGCATTAAATAACTAATTTAATTGCTTTATCACTCTGTTCTAGGATCTGGATATATTTGTTTCTTCCATTCATTTAAAAATCATCAGAATTAAAAGACGAGCTCTATATTTTAACAATCTTGTTGTGACATTCAAAAGAGTCTTCAACAGTGACAGCAACTAAAATTTGGCCCATCAGTGTCCTGGTGGGTTAGAGCATAGGATTGTTGAGGGACATGAATTGGAAAAAAGAAGTTTATGGGTTCTATACTCTGACTGTGTTTTTAACCCTTTGCGGCGCAGTGTGCCAGCTGATGGCACATCTAATTTCACTCGCTTCTCAACCATTAAATTCAACTATAAACGGAAAATAATAGGTTTAGGATAGGGCTAATAGTACTCCTTTTAGAATGTATATAGCAGCTTTATGAAATTTCGTTTCGGAATAGGAATTATTAGAGATGAAGTTTGGGAAAATTCCTTAACTCAGAGATGAGAAATTTTTTCAGTTCTGGACGTTTACAATTTTAGCAAATTAACTCGAAAATTTTCCTCCAACATTCTTAAGTTTTAATTTATGATTTTCTGTAAGATTCAACAATATTTTTTGAGTGTATCATGGTGGCTGTATCTAAGGGAGTTCTCATTTCAGGAGGTGACCCCAAAGGGGGACAACCCCCCTCGAAATGAGGCAAGGTTTTTTTAAAAAAAATTTGTAGATTCTATGTCTAGACAATAAACTATATCCATTCATGATTTTTTTCCTAATATTTCAAAAAATTTAATGCCTTGCGCCGCAAAGGGTTAACCAGCAATTTTCAAAAATTGGCAGGCTTGGAGAAGTGAGGTCAGTGATGTTAAAATGACTCATAAGAATAGATTAATGCTATAGAGTCAGCCTCGAAATACACTGAAGAGCAAGAGGAAGATTCAAGAACTCTGTATTATATCATCTGAAGAGGACGTGGCGCTTTTCTTGAGATGGTATAATACAATAACTAGACAATAGCGTTCTACTGGGAAACAACTTACTCTTAAAAACTTCATCAAAACCAGCTAAACTTTTTCACCTTTGAACTGGAAAGTAACTTACTCTCAAAAACTTCTGAAACAAACCTAACATTCATTTTAATGCTATTATATATTTTTTTTATTAAGACTGGTCTAGATTATTAGTTTGTTGGTTATATAGATTCTCTTTTGTAGCTTAAAACATGGTATATCATGAAAGATATTAAGTTCAATCACAGTGCAGGGCATTTGATACAAAGTGATTCGCCATTTTCTTTTCTTATTATCTGACATTTTCCCTTAGTAATCCTGTTTTTGTCGGATAACAGAGATTCTGGTATAAGATAACAGTTCGGTACACTGAAATATTGATGAAAGAATTCAGAAAAACTATAATTGTTAACGTTCGTACTTCCTGGAACGCGATAATTCACTTGTTAGACAGAGGTTTTAAATTATACTGCAGTGATAAAATTTAGACAATCGTTTCTTGATTCCTCATTTATTCATAAGCCTGTATTTTCAGTAGTGTGTCTCAGTGACGGATTTTGACAATATGAGGCCTCAGGCGCAAAATTGTTTTGTTGCTTTTTCCCTAACCAAGATCGTAAATTCGCAGTCGGTTTAACACTGTGATGTATGTCGAATAGATATTGAGGCCCCCTCAGAGTCTCTAGGCACGAGGCGAGCACCTCTATCACCTGTGCGAAAAACCGCCACTGGTGTGTCTTTGTTTCCGCTGTACAAAAATCAATAGTTAATGAGAATTTCTTGTTTAGATTTGTGTAGTGGAAAAGTGTATATCGGATTTTAACATTACCTTATGATCTTTTTATTGTAAGAATAATATAGAATGTTTTTCGAGATAATTTAATTTCTCTTATCTACCGTTATTCTCAATAGACTGTTTTTTTGTAAAAATATTGTTTTGTTCTCAGATCACGGATATAAAGTAACTGACAGCCCAGCGTATCTATGCTATATAAAGATTCTTTTTTTATAGTTTCTAAATTTAATTTACAGATGCATTTTCTGTTGAGGTAGCAAAAGATGTATTAAAAATAATTCAGTAGATAGCACAGGCGTCATAAATATTGAAATTCATCGCTTAAAAGGCAACACCACCTATCTCAATTTTCCGAATTTAAGAAGAGGAAGACAAAAACTGAATTTTTTGCAACCAATGACGAATACAGTACTTTTGTATAGTACTTTTTACAGTACTTTATGCATAATCTCATGTTCATACCAGATATTACAAAAAAAAAATCCACCATATTCGTTATTGGTTGCTAAAAATTCAGTTTTTTCTTCCTCTTGCAAAATTCAGAAATTTTAACTATGTGATGTCGCTCATTAAACAACGAATTGCAACTCGAATGAAATAAATCGTCGCTCAACAAGCAACACCACCTATCAAAATTTTTTGAAATTTCAAAGAGGAAGAAAGTACTCAATTTTTTGCAACCAATCTTCATATATAAAAGGCAAATACCATGACTCACTCACTGACTCACTCATCAAGAAATCTCCCAAACCACTGGGACTAGAAACTTGAAATTTGGCAGGCGGTTGCTTCTTGGGGAGTAGGTGCTCACTATGAAAGGATTTTTCGAAATTTAAATTAGAATTTATATTACTTAATAATTACTTTAAATTTTAACGTTTTTCCGGAATAACTTCAGATCCTATTATCACACACATACACACACACACACACACACAAAAAAAAGGTTTTTACATCATCTTAAAGATAAAACATTAGCTTTTCAATGACACCGATCTTATTCCCACGCCAAATTTTATTCAGTTTTAGTTAATGTTTCAAAATATTTTAAAACATGAATTTTACAATGTTTTTATTGCTATAAATAAAATTAATCTCATTACATCAGCAAATCTTTTATTCACGCGCTTTAGGAATTGTTACGGTTATGATAGTATAAATTGTTTTCTTGGGAAATTAACTTCAAAGCAGAATAATTAATATTCATTGCATTTCTGAAATATTTTATCGCACCTGCTTCAAAGTCATATTTTTATAAAGCGTGGTAACAGATATTTGATTTCAGGTTTGTTTGTTTTTATTGTGTGTGAGGTAGACTAAAATGATTTTCGTCCTTTCTTCAAGCATTCAATCTCATGCTTTCCTGCCATTTTAAAATTATGAGGAATGAAAACGCTTTCAAATTTTTGTATATTGCATTATAGGTAATTTTTTATTAAAATTTTGGTTAGGCTTAAGAGTGCAGTACGGCCGACAAACTTGAATTTCCTCAATTGATAACTAATTAAATTTGATATTAGAAACTAGAAATTACAGCCTGAAACTAGGAATTACAAAAAGGCAATACTGTTCGGGAAAACTAACAAATTTTTAAATTTTATTGTCTACCGCCTATACTCCCGGGTCTTTTAGATGTCTATGAATTTTTTGCCGCCTCACTTTTTGTACCCACTGGTTCACACGGGCTTCCAGCATGTTCGGCTTTCGCGACCATATTCAGCGTTAATCATTCTACCGATGAGTGATAGATGAATTGAGTGAAAGTTATTTGAAACTCAGTTTGTAAGTTACGTTAGCTGCGATGCATCATACAGCATTGTATCGCTGGCATTTTAAAATTTACTTCTTTAAATATTTTACTATCTGTCAAATACAGTAAAATATTCAGTTTTTTGTTCATCTTCCTGAGTTATCGCGACTGAAACTGCGACGGGTAATGCTATAATTAATATAAAATGCAAAAATAAAAACTCTTTTAAACGGGCGAACCAGCTGGTCGCCGAAGGCGGCTAGTAATGAATATTTTTGATTTTTTTTTTCACATCTAGTTGGAACATACGGTCTATGTCAGATGTAAAAAAACTCAGAAATATTAATTATTGGCTGCGAAAAATTGAGCATTTTCTTCCTCTTTGAAATTTTAAACCAGCGGGAGTGGCCTCCCCTAAACTTTCTCGTATACTTCCCCAAAAAGGTGCTGTTTCCCCTCCCACCGCGTGGATAAATTAGAAGACCATATACCACATTTCAATTATCTAATGCAAGTTACTAAAAGATTTGCACACATCTAAGCAGCCTTTTAGCTTGCCAGCAATATCTCCGATCTGATTGTTGCAAATTTACTACCGATAGTTGTAGTTGAAAATATCATGCACATTGGCAGAGTGCTTAAGAAATTAAAAAAGCATGAAAAACAGAACTGATGAATCAATTGACACTAATTTTGGTTTGTTACTCTATAACTTTACTTTTAACAACTACTTTCGTTCTGTCAGAGTAAAAATAATGCAAAATCCACTCAGAAAAAAATGCATTACGAAATATACGAAATAAAACTAACCGCAAAATCAAATATGCAACTCTTATTGACAAAATGTTTCGGCGTGAAAGAAAAATTAAAAGAAAACACTCCATAATTAATTCACTTCTATTCGAGAAGAATTTGGCAGTGAGCCAAAACAACGTATTACGGGAACAGCAGTAAAAACGCGTGCCTTTCTTTTGCTTCGTACAATGGCGAAGAAATCAAATATGCAAAGTCAACCAGTTGACGGACTTGGCCCAAAATTTTATACGGACCTACATTCATGACGTTAAAACTGTGTACCAAATTTTATCCATATAGCTATTCAAGTTTTTGAGTTATAGTGTTCGCATGACTTCGGACATACAGATAGACAGACTTCCCGTTGATGGATTTTGTCCAAAATTTGATAGAACCTCCAAATTATATTTTAAGACCACATACCAAATTTCATCCCCGTAGCTCTAATAGTTTTCGAGTTATCGTGTTCACAGACAGACATAATTCCAAAATTGTGTTTTTCGGACTCAGGGAGGTCTAAAACGTGGAGATTCGTCAAAATCTCGAGTTCGAATTTTTTGACGATTACAATACTTTCTCTTCGTATACGAGAAAGTAAAAATTGAGATAGGTGGTGTTGATTGTTAAGCGACGCAATGCATTCCAGTAGCTTGCATGTCATAAATTTGACAGAAAATATGACTCTCCTACTACGCGTCATATTTTCAGAAGAAGGCAATTTTGAGGGTGGAGGAGATCTAAATCTAAACATTCTGGATCATAAAGTTAAAAAAAAATAAGCGAAAAACTACAAAATGAAAAATGCGATAATATAGATGAAAGGAAGTTTGTGATATTACAGAAAATAGAGGCCGGAAATGAAACTCAAAAGTGAAAGAGCATAAAACAACAACAGCAACGTAAAAAGACCGCTGACCTTCGGTCATTTATTTTGAATCGACGTCCCTCATACTCATCTAATGGATCCGGCTATCAATTTTCAGAAGTCCAGCGCAGAGACTCGGACATCTCTCTGTAACACATTGTAAATTCTGATATCTGTCGCGCTTAGGGTTGCTGATAGGTGGATTAAAAGCAGGGGTGGGGATGGGATACAAGCATAGGCGATAAATAAAAGTCGCCAATACGGAATTTGGCGTACTGGTCTAATTTAGAAAAAAGAGAACTGCCAATTCCTCGATTCGAATAGTTGATGAAACTTTCTTTCTGTCTAGTATGATTTAAGATTCGATAAATAGAAATAGAAATCGATGTCTTCTGGATGAATTTCTCGTAAAGAAATCCACAATTCTCAATTTTTTTTTAAATTAAGGAGTTACAGAAGTGTTTTCAAAAGCATTGTACCAAAACATAATCCACATTTGCATTTGCTGAGAGAAATGCTTTCAAACAGTTAAAAAAATAACTTTATGCAAGAGAATTGATAGAGACATGCCTTCATGCCAATGATTTGCCTAAATTTACAACATCACTATGTTTTAAAATTTTGAAACGGTTTTACTAACAGAGTATGACAATACACGAAAAACTGACATTTAATAGATTTTCCAGGATAAAATTGGGATATTGTCCAGATATGAAAAAAAGCAGGTATAAATAATTGAATCGAAGTTTTATAGTGTCGACTTTCTCAAGAAAACGAATTGAGAATTTCAACTTTTTGTGAAGTTTTGAAAATAATGATTTTAAATTTAAGAAGGATTAAATTTAAAGTGTTTACTAGGGTAATAGTTAAAATGAAATAAGATTTTTTTAGGTTTTAATTCCCTGGATAGTCCCATTTTTTACTTATCAGCAAGTTTAGTTTAATTATATTAACGTCTTGTTTTGAAGCAACACGAGGGATATTTTGGGACGGACCTCTAAATTTTGAACAGCGGTCAGATGACGAGTACGACATCTGAACTGGCACCCTCATCTCCATACCCCCGCACCACACCAGCAGAAGGACATTTAGCCACTGCGTAACGCTATTTAACGTGCAATAGGCCCCATGCACGGCGAATCTTCATTGGAATCGGGTTTCGAACTTGGAACCCTCCTGCCCCGAGACCTTACCACTGGGCCGAGGTCTCGGGCCACCGTAACAAATTTTTGTGAAAGCTAGATTTGCTTGTAGAAGATGAACTTCGAAAAAATTTTCAAAGCACTCACTTTAAATACTGGACACTAACATCGATACTAATCAGCGTGATCTATAGAAGTTAAAAAAAAAATTAAAATAAAAAATAGAGATATAAGGACTGATTAACCTAATTAGAAAATCATTAATTTTTATTCTGGTATAAGAAACGAAGTATAAACTAAAAATAAGTGTACCTTGAGGCAATATCAACGACAAAGAATGGGATTTTTTTTACTACAGTAATGTAATCATGTATTCAAAGTCTTATCAATGTAGGGAACGCTTTTAATTTTTTTGGTGGGGGTGGGGGGAGAGGGGGAGGGTCACCAGTCTTTTTTCTCGTCACTCTTTCTTTCTTTCTTTAGTTTCGAATCTTTCTTTTTTTATTCTTAATTACTTCCTTTTATTATTCTCCATTCTCCTTATAATTGTTTTAATTTTTTTGTTGAATGCTTTTAAAATCACTGAAATGAAACTAATAAAAGAAACCAATAAAATATATAGTCATCAGTCAAGAAATAACTGAAAGTTTTTAAGGATTGGATCAATTTTAAGCATGTTAAAATATTCTCTTAAAAATAATTAAAAAAACTTCAGGTTTGGAAGTAGGCGAACAATACACATACATGCATTCAGAATAAATCTACAAGGGAAAAACACTTTATAACAAATAAATAGGATCTGTGTCCTACTGATTTTAATCTTTGTTGATTTGTTGGCATATCACCATAGTAATAAAACTGGATAAGTTTGAGATCAGCACTTATTGGAGGTATTTACATGATATTTCAAGGTCCAGTCACTCGGACACTTGACCTACTGACCGAAATGTGAGTTACTGTCACAACTTCTGATAATGCAGACTAAATTGAAGATAAGCAGTTTCATAATCCAGTCTATTTTTCATTTCATTCAAAAAATGATGCAGCAAGGTGAGTTAAATAAGAAATAAATAAAAAAACTATAAAAACTAAATATTTTATAAAACTGAAAAGAAAAAATACTTCATCACAACCAGAACGTTTTCTTGAGTATCATTTTTAAAAGAACTTTATTTTATTCGTCCTTTGAGAAATCGACAAAAAAAAGAGCTAAGAAAAATCTTGATAAGTTTTCCGAAGTATAAAAATAGTAATGCAAACCAGCGGGAGTGCTCTCAAGTAGACTTTCTCATATGCTAACATAATACGGTACGTTTTGTGTTTTGCTTCGTCCTATAGTGAAGAGATTCGAGTATGCATTTAAGAACTTTTTTCTTGACCGATTAGTACCAAAATTCGACATATACAGCAAAGAACCATTTATACGTTTCTCATTTATACGTTGTTTCATCACAGTACTGATTCATTCGCAACCATTGAGATTGTAGTACACCGTGCTGCCACCATCTTACTGTGATGTTTATAAGCCAATATCCACCTTTGGACATTGGGAATTCCTTTTGTCTAGTGGTTAGGATGTTCGACTCCGAACCCAAATATCCCCGGCTCTATCCCGCCGCCAAAGTGGTGACTCGCGGACAAAGAACACGCAACTTTCAGTCCCACTACTAGATGGAAGCACCAAAAATTCAATCTACTTCTACATCCAATAGATGGCAGCACCTCAACTTCTACATCAAGCTCTCCCAAATTCAAAGTCTATGCCCATTTCATAGCACAAAGTCTGTGACGCACTTAACCGGGGACCTTTGAGTTCCGAGCCGAACATCTTAACCACTAGACAAAAGGAATTCCCAATGTCCAGAGGCGGATATTGGCTTATAAACATCACAGTAAGATGGTGGCAGCATGGTTCACTACAAGATGATAAAGTAGTATTTCGTTCATACGACTCCAAGCTTCGGTTATACATCGCTTTATCCCTTTATGAAATTCTCAAATTTTCTCTCGGTCATTATTACCCCTTTGCTATTAATGGGGTAAACAGAGGGGGTGGAGTAAAATCCTTTTCTTACATGTCATTTCCAAATAAAGGCCTCCCATATTTCGCATAAAATTCGAGATGCATTATTAGTCCTCAAGATATGCAATAAAGGTATGATTTTCTTACTTTTATGATAAATGTTTAATTTTAAAATTTCATTATCGTTTTCCTTGCTATGTAGTGATAAACTAGTACTATAACAAAAAAAAACCTTATAAAAATAATACAGTGTGAACAAAAAGTTCGTAGAAACTTTACAAATTCATAAAAACCGGAAAAATAACCGAAATAAAAAACGGTTTGCAGGGTTAGTATCGCTAGGTCACGGAAATTTTTTTAAGACAAGAAAAAAAATAACTAAAAAAACAGCCGATAGATGGCGCTGTAACAAGCGACTTCAATGGAAATATGCAAATGAGACGGTTATAAGAACTTGCGCTCCTAATCCACAACCACAAAAAGTGAACGTGGATGCTGAGTGCCAAGGATAAAGCTTTGTTGGTGAAGTTGCTTTACGTGAACCAGGAATCAGCGACCATTTGCTGCCTTTGCTGGATTTTTGACTCGCCTGCAATGTGTTATTCCCTGTGTTGGGGGTCATATGGAACACATACTGCTGTAATAATCGATATGAAAGCATTTTGTTCGTTATTTGCGTATCTTTTCTTTGACTTATGTATGTCATCGCCACCTATCGGCTGTTTTTTGAGTTATTTTTGTCCGGTGACCTAGCGATGCTAACCCTGCAAACAATTTTTTATTTGGTTATTATTACGGATATACAAATCGACAGACAGATGATCAATCCATTGATGTATTTTGTCTAAAATTTGATTCAATTCTGGTAATAAAAACATTTGTTGAATCTCATCTGTCTCGCTCGTTGTATTTTTGAGTTATCGTGTACACGTGCACACAGATGGACAGACAAGCAGATGATAAATCCACTCATGGATTTGGTCTAAAATTTGATACAATTCCACAATTCTAGTAATAAAACATTTGTGGAATCTCATCTGTCTCGCCCGTGGCATTTTTGAGTTATCGTGTACACGTACACACAGATGGACAGACAAGCAGATGATCAATCCACTGATGGATTTGGTCTAAAATTTGATACAATTCCACAATTCTAGTAATAAAAACATTTGTCGAATCTCATCTGTCTCGCTCGTTGTATTTTTGAGTTATCGTGTACACATGCACACAGATGGACAGACAAACAGAATTCCTCTATTCAAATTTCGTCCAAAATTTGATAACAGTTTCGAGATGGTCAACAGTTCTTTTTTACAGTTTCGGTGTAAATACCAAATTTCAACTGTCTAGCTTGGTGCGATTTGAGTTCTCGTATTCCGAGACTGACAGAGAGCCGCAACTCTAAAAAATTTGTTTTCGGACTTTGAGATGTCGAAAACGTGGAGATTCTTCAAAATCTGGAGACCAAAGTTTTTGACGATTACAATACTTTCTATCTGTTTACTTATGCGAGAAGTATAATGTTAAAAATTCGTTATATTTCAAGAAATTTACTTAAAAAAAGTTCTATTAAAAAAATCTTTCTCTGATCTTATATTATTTCTTCAAGTATGAAATATGTTAGTAGGGAAGAAAAAAAAAACAATTGATGTCTAATATAAAAAGGGCTACAAGCTTATTCTTGCACCACTCTTTAACCCCATTGCGTGGCTATTGGTGGATGATTTTAGTGCTATTACATTTGTTAGATCCTGACCACCACCGAAAAAAAATGCATTTGATACATTGAATGAATTGTCGGGCCTATTCAAATTTTCTCTGCACTACGGGTAGAAACTTTGTCATCACGCAACATAGCTCTTACGAGAATGTTGATACTGTTACGAACCAGTAATATCGCTTCCCAGCAATGTTGGTCTTATGGTTGGAAAGAGGCATTTACTGAGATTCTTACTAGTTATCGGAAGAGGTCAAGCCAACACCCCCGGACCTTGGCGATAAAATGAATGTTCTCGAATATACGGGAATTGCTGTCCTATCTCTCATAAGAACCGAGATCTAGATTTCTTCAGATGATTCCATGTGACGTCACGGCCAGTCGGAAAGATTATAAATACCACGTGCTCGAATGAGGGAATATTGATCTCTTTGTAGTGCAATGTCTTTGAATCTCTTTGGAGTTTTGATCGCAGTACGAGCAGGTAAACTGATAGACGCCGAGCGGTACTGAAAGTGCTGTTACTGTTAGTGATTTGCCGTCTTTTGTGTTGCTAATTTGTGCAAGTGCTGTTTTTCCTGTTACATGTGCTTCGTGCTTTCCGGAATATTCGGGAATAAAGCGCCATTATCCTGCTTGTTGGACTGTTTTAACCGTACACACAACATACGATTTTTGTAGCAATATAAATAAATCGAAATTAACTCTTCAGATTTCAAGTGCTTTCCAGTTTGACAATTAAGTTAACTAATCTCTCGTTGGTTAGAAATGGCAATTTGAAGAGTTAACAACATCGAGCCCTCGGCAACTGGAACACATCCGTCAACTAAACAACAATATGATTTTGGCATTATTTACTGCTGAACTTCGAATCAGGTCAAATTTTACAGTTCAGGCACAAACCTGCCGCCATCTTGGATCATTTCATCCTAATCCTGATGAAGAACGCCGTTTTGCTCAAATCTTGGTCCTCGAAGAGACAACATATGATGAAAAGAACTATTGGAAACCTTTTCATTTTGCTGGTATCAATTGTCTTCTATATTGCAACAAATTTTATTGGAATGCAACCTTCATATTCATCAATTCAAATCTACTGCTAATTTTCATACCGAACAAAGCGGGTGTACCAAAATAAAATTAACGTTAGTTTAATTAATGTTAACGGTGGAGCTGATAGAACCTTCTAACAATTGACCAAACAGCAGCTGTTTTTGAATCAACTAATGGAGAAATGACTTTAGAGCAGCACATTGTTTTAAACTGGGAAGTCGATTAAACGAAGATATAGATTGACAGATACTCTCTGCGATTCGTTGGTTCAACTACTCCTGTTTCTTTATTGAATAGAGTATCCTTAAGAATTTCCTTGCCATATACAGAATCCTTGCAGAATACAAGAAATTTTGCAACAGGATGATGAATTTACAAAGGAATCAAACGAAACTCCGAAATCCTCAATGTATTTTTCCAAGCATTACCGTAGTCACACACACACACATATATATGTCAAATAAAGGAAGCTGTGATCATCCAGCAATTACATCTTTACAAGATAATAATTTTATTTAGACATCATAGAAGCATGATTACATGTACAATCCTAAGAAGGTGGGGACTGTAAAAAAAGGGCAGAGAAAGAAAGAGAGAGCTAGGTTACACAATTTTATCTCAGAAAGGCTCTGTAGAAAGTTCCCACCACGCGATACAAGAAAAATACCCGAGTCAGCATGTATTCTGTGGTGTGATCCAAACCTTCAAAGATCATTTGTGTGTGAGGGCGGAGATTTGCTGCTAATGTCGAAATGTAAATGAAGCAATTATTAATTCATCTGGAATGAGGACAGTGGCGAATCCAGGGGGGTGGCTATCGGGCTGCAGCTCCCCCTAGAGCTAGACCAGAATTCTTTATTTTATTTAAAATCACTACAGCTGTTTTTTCTTAATTTCCCTTTAAAAAAAGTGAAAACATTTCTTCCTGTTTTTTGACAGGCTCGAAAGTTTTCCCTCTTTTGTAGTCATTTCACTCGTATTTGCAGCATTGACACGGTCAAAAACATGTTTTTGTTAGTTATTTCGTTGTGTTTTTTGTTAAATTATCGAAAGTATTGTAGTGTTCTTTATGATTCTTATTGTCAGGTGAGTAAAGTCGGTAAAGTTAAAGTGTTTTGGTTTACATAAGCCATAAGAATGGATATTCAACACGACGATACAAAACTTTTTGTACTTCCAGACCCAAATCCTGGATTCGCCACTGAATGAGAAAATTGCATTCGCAAAAAAAAAAAAAAAAGCATTTTCGAATTGGCTCATCTATACACCTTGCACATGCTACCATATTCATTTGCACTTATCAGGTTGAAAATACTCGACCGGAGTGTACTGAATGTCGAAAGATAGGCTTTACTTTATACTACTCTGATATCGGACGATACCAAATGTTAATGAAGCGATTATTCATTCATCTGGAATGAGAAAATTGCATTTGGAAAAAAAAAAAAAAATGCATTTTCGAATCGGTTCATCTATACACCTTGCACATACTACCATATTCATTTGCACTTATCAGGTTGAAAATACTCGACCGAAGTGTACTGAATGCGTTTTTAAAATGTGGAAGGAAGCGATATTTCGCCAAATTCGAGTCTGTCGAGGATTTTTCTGTCACTTACTTATGTTGTCCACAAGATAGATGGGACATTCGAAGACGGCTGCGGCACCGAATCGGTGTCTTAAGGTCCATCTACACTTCTGAAAGCTGTCGCTGGGGGGACGATGGGAGGGTGGCCTACGTCTGCGGGGGTGGACAGCATAAACGGATAAACTGAGACAGGGCATTGCGATCGGGGGGGAAGGAAATAAAATGCATTTATCACCCTGTTGTCGCCTCCATTGGAGATGACGTTGATGCACTGGGCGCTTTTAACTTTAGTTTGTATTTTATTTCCTCCCCTTTTAAAGACGGAGAGAGGCTCCGCCGTTGCCTTTAAACTAATTTTCGGTGGAGTCCGAGTTAATGTGGACTTTTAAAGTTTAATCACTACACCAGGGAAGAGTGGGGTTCGCAAGTGTGGACTATATTTAGGATAATGGGCTTTGAAATGCGTGAGATTCGGTCGGATTCTGCTCCGTAACTTGTGAGATCTTCTCTTTCAGTTCAGCGTAACGAAGAGAATAGGTTTCCGAGAAGGGGGGGATTGCTAAATGGGAACCGTGCACTCAGTCCTATATGAGTAATTGTAGAATTTTAAAGTCGTGTTAAAAGAGAGACGGGAATAGTGCTTGATCTGCAGTTACCCTTTAATTAATTTTCGATGCGATGAGCAGACCTTTTTCTAATCGCGACTGAGGAAATTTAGAAATAACAAAAATCTGCAATTAATTTTTATTGATATATTTATTTTTTTCGGTTTATTTCTATGAAAGTCAAAATATATGTTCTCACACAAGTGAAATACAGTCTTTGAAATATAATAATACCAAAAACTGAGTAATTGAGAAATAGGTGGCATTAGAAATGTTGGTTCGGTTCACTATTAGAATGTGTGAAGATCGTTTGGAATTTCGTCTTTTGTGTTGTGCGTTGGAATGTGCAAATTTAGAATTCAGAGAGATTCACACTCTCAACTTATAATTCCTGAGGCGGAGATCTTATTGGTTCGTCTTAGTTCCATAAACTTTAGTACTTTTTAATTGTTCGAATCAACTGTATTAGCACTATACACTTATTACTATTTATACTCATATTATTACTTATTATTACATATAATTTTTCACCATTTTAGCGTTAATCTCAACTCAGTTCAAGAGGAGTGGAACTGCATCGCCTTTAAACAAACAAACACGTAGAATTTCAATTATTTACAAATAACAGTCGTTAAGACTCATGACATAACCGGTTTCATCATAATTAAACGCTTACCTCAATATGAATTGTACTGTTTGTTTATGTTTTCTATGTTTTCTCTACGTTTTTAAGATTTTGTACCGTTTGTTTTGTAAGCTTTCATGTTTTGTCTGTGTATTGTTTTACCCTTCTTATTGTAGCATGCTATTGTTTTTGTAGGTGTTAGACAAATAACTCCTGAAATTGTGAGTTATTCTTTTTAAGTTGCGCCTCTATGTAAATATAAATTTATTTTTATGTAAATATGAGGAGATTGCTCGAAGATGGAGCCAGTAGCCCTAATTTGTGGTTAGAGCCTTTTTTACTTTCTCGTATACGAAGAGAAAGTATTGTAATCGTCAAAAAGTTCGAACTCGAAATTCTGACGAATCTCCACGTTTTAGACTCCCCGAGTCCGAAAAACACAATTTTGGAATTATGTCTGTCTGTGTGTCTGTGAACACGATAACTATTAGAGCTACGGGGATGAAATTTGGTAGGTGATCTTGACACATAATTTGTAGGTTTCTATCAAATTTTGGACAAAATCCGTCTAAGGGAAGTCTGTGAAGGGCATTCATGTGAACACTATAACTCAAAAACTTGAATAGCTAGATAGATAAAATTTCGTACACAGTTTTAACATCAGGAATGTAGGTCCGTATGAAATTTTTGGCCAAATCCGTCAAAGGGTTGATTGTGTGTCGGTCTCTATAATCGCATACTTGTGAACACAATAACAACTTAACACAATGACTCAGATAAATGAAATTTGGTATGTGGACTTCTAACATTAATTGTAGATTTGCGTCCAATTTTTGTGTCCATCGGTTTAAAAAAAGGCGTTCAATTTGCATTTTCGCTGTCATCAATATTCTACAACGTAAAAAATGCACCGACTGATCTCGGCTCACTGCCAAATTGTACACACGCTCTTCGCTGAAGACCTTCGGCGTGAGGTTTCGCTTATTTTTTCTCCACTGCGTTAGGAAGGCTTGTTCGTTTTAGTGCCTTTTAGATTATTTTTTTCTCTACATATGTTAGGGACTATACGAGAACGTTTAGGAGACTCTCGCTGGTTCCTGGAGGACTGACTCTTCAACCTTTGGGCTGACTCTGTCCTCCTGGGTAATGGAATGGAATACAATGAGAAGTATATATTTTAACATATAAAGAAGAGTATTCAAAGTGTAGAAAAATGGATCCCAAGTATTGCGAAGTGTTTGTTTCCCATCTTGCATTTGACCGCGGGTTTGGCAATTTCTGGTCATTGAGTCATTTCAAAATGAGTGACACCATTTGACATTGTGTCAGTGGCGTAGCGAGGGTATGTGGCGCCCGGGTCATAATATGAGTTTTTCGCTCCCCTCCCCCGTCATCATCAGTGACATAGTTTGAGTAAACGACGCCCGGGAGATTAGTCCAGTCATTAGGTGCTAAAAAGGGATGATTTGAAGCAAATTCTGGTGGAGTCGTAATTTTTTGCTCCTATATGTTTTCTGGGGTGCTGATTACGAATCTGAGGTTTCCAACCAAAACTTTTTGTTAGAATTTTAGTTATAGCCAAAACACATGAAAAAAATTGACTTTCTCCCAGTTTTTTGCTTATAACTCAAAAACTATCAACTTTTTTATGGCATCATCATATATCAAAATGATCAGCACAAAATTTCCTACAATTTATGTTTATACCATTTTATCGTTACGCGTACCGTTTAAATGCTATAACTGGGTGAAATTTGGCTAAAGTTTGACTTGCCTGCTAGCACGGCTTGAACAACAACAAACCATCCAATCTGTATGAGAGTAATTATCTATCTTATTAAATAAATTCCTACTTAATTAATATACTTTTTCTATCATAAATCTCTTTGTACAAATAAAGATTTTATCAGTTATATTATGATATAATCTGCTCAAAATTCCTTCTAAATTTTTATACCCCTGGCATTACCTGGCTTTCGTGGTTGTGAAGTAAACAACAGAATAAATATCAAGACTTTTTTAATAAGTTAGGAGGCTTAAACGTAGCCCTGTTATTGTTCCCTACCTGCTCTTGGTATCTAAAGAATCGAAGGAAATAATTTTAATACTGTGAAATTCAAAAGAAATGACAGAGTGCAACCACTAGCTCTAATAAGTGAGTGATGCTATCAAGCTGCATGATGAAAGTGTATCTATCAACCCTACAACGCTTTTCCAGATAATTTATATTACAAAGCAATCGGATGAAGAACTAGAGGACGTTGTAACATATGGACTATGTCCCTTTCCATTTCCTCTGTTTGATGAATGTGGAATGCGAAAAGGCACGAAATCCGGTTTATACAAAGCTTTCAAGTCATGTACTCAGGATTTTAATGCTGAAAGCAGTGTGTATATTATTGATGGAGGATACTTGCTGCACAGAGTCATCTGGAAAAGGGGATCAACTTTTTCATCAATTTGTGATAATTATGTGACGTATGTTCGTGCAAAGTACAAATCAACTGCTCTAGTCATTTTCGATGGAAATGAAACAGTAGGAGGCACTAAATGTGCCGAACGGGCCAGAAGAACACAGAAACAAATGTCAAGCGAAGTGATGTTTGACGAAACGATGATACGAACTGTTTCCTAAGAAAAACTCCTGGCCAATGCGAAGAACAAGGATAGACTCATTTCCATTCTGATGAACAAGTTCTCCTCAGTAAACATGACATACAAGAAAGAGGACGAAGAAGCTGATTGTTTAATTGTGAAAGCTCTAGCTTTGGCCCCAACACATCCGTCTGTGGTTGTCATAGGTGAAGATAGCGAACTTTTTATCATTTTAATTGGCATTTGTACCTTTGACAACGTATATTTCCTAAAACTAGGAAAAGCAAAATCGCTGAAAAGATATTTTCTCCTCACACAGTTTTAGAAAAAACAATCGCCGACAATATTTTATTCATACATGCCATGAGCGGATATGACACCACATCAGCTCTTTTTAATTATGCAAAAATTGAAGTTTGTGCAGACTTTGAAAAGCAATAATGATCTCCTCAAATTAATTGAAATTTTTAAGAACCCGGATATGACCCCTGAAGGTGTTGTGGATGTAGGGAACCGCTTTCTTGTGGCATTGTATAGCTACTCAATAACTACCTCGGATACACCATCCTTGAATAATGTTTGCTACAAATGTTACATGAAATCTTTATTTAACGAGAGTAGCAACATGGCTTCGCTTCGCAGCTGCCCACCAACATTCCCTAAAAGTTTACTATCAGATCCAGCACTGGCTTGGCAATAAAAAGAGACCTGAAGACTGAGGTTGGGAAAGAACAAACAGTGGGCTCCAACCTGTCAAGACTCTGAAGACCCCCACACCTGACTCTATCCTGTACGTAAGATATCCTGCAAGTGTAAGAAAAGGTGCGCAGGAAATTGCAGCTGTAGGAAGGTCAGACTGTTTTGTTCAGTGTTGTATCCTCATTGTTGGGGCAACTGCAATAGCAGAGGGATTCAAGTAATTAATAGTGACGAGGATGATGATGGTGAACCAATACTGTCCGATGATTTAGTTGAGGCGTCTTTATGTTTGCATGTGGAGGAAGACACAAGTGATCTTTCAAAAGATATTGGACCATAAGCTTCAAAGCGACCAAGATAAAGTGAAGAGACTGTATAATGTATGTAGATACTAAGATCATGTTTATGACTGTAGTTGTATTATTATTAAGTTATTATGACTTTTAAAGTTTAGAATGCTACTTTTTTTCATGTTATTTTTTTTCTTGGTTAATATATATAACAAGTTATTTAAATTAATTAATAGAAATTAATAAAGTTTAATTAAAAACCACACTAAGTACTTTTAGTTGTTTGTAAATAACATTTATTGTGAAAGTGAATCTAAATTTCCATCAACATCAGCCTTTTAGAGGTAATCAAGGAATTTTATTCATAACTAGCACTTATGTCCGGCGTTGCTCGGGACTAAATTACTTTCATGTCTAATATAACAGATGAAAAATTTATTTGAAAAAGGAACATTATGATAGAAAAAAAAATGTTTTAAATAAGTAAAGTGTATTAATAGTAAGATAGTAAATTTTAGTGCATACAGATAGGAATATTTGTTATTTTTCAAGCCGTGCTAGCAGGTAAGTCAAACTTTAGCCAAACTTCAACCAGTTATGGCACCTAAAAAGTACGCGCAACGAACAAATAGTACCAACATATATTATAGGAAATTTTGTGCTGATTATTTTGATATATGATGATGCTATAAAAAAGTTGATAGTTTTTGAATTATAAGCAAAAAACTGGAAGAAAGTCCATTTGTTTCATGTTTTTTTTTGGCTATAACTAAAATTCCAACAAAAAGTTTTGGTGTGAAACCTCAGATTCGTAATCAGCACCCCAAAAAACATATAGGAGCAAAAAATTATGACTCCACCAGAATTTGTCTTAAAAAACTACCTAATGACTGGACTAGAAAGTATTTTTTCGTCCATAATCGTATTTGACTTTAAAAAGCGACTTAAACGCATTAAATTTTGTCATTATAGAGTAAGTGGCGCTCGGATAATATGATTTTTTAAAAACCTAGTTATCATCAGTTTCTTAAGAAGCTTAAATGGCTTCAGGTAGGGTATTATTTTTACGTACCCCCATCATATTTTGTTTTAAAAATGACATAAACGAGTAATATTTCGAAGCCATGGCGCCCCCTAAAATTGGCGCCAGGGGCATCTATACCCCCCCCCCCCTTGACCCCATTCGCAACGCCTCTGCATTGCGTGCGCATAATATTTTATGGTGTGCATATAAGGTTATACCGGGTTGAGAACGACCGTTACGAACCATACATCGTCGAGTCACACCCCTCAAAAGAAAAAATGCATTCTAAGTGTAGAATCATTCTCATCCCCTCACAACCTTTTTGAAAACGTGTCCATCTCGAGCCACGCGTACTGACTCATCTAATCGCCGACTGTGGTCATCGTGTGCCCGTTTCCTAAATAAGGCCTGGCGACGGACGCATCATCTTCTCCGTGACAGTCATCATCTGACCGAAAATTAAGGTCAAACCGCATCCCACGCAGAATGTCCACTTTGACCTGAGCCTCGCTCTTCGTGGGGGGCTCCGCGCCCGATAGGAAAACACGCGTCTGGGTGGATGCGAGAGAGGCCGTGGGCGTACCGGAAGAGCGCCCGCCTCTGCACTGGGTGAGGTGTCTGAAACGCGAGGATGGGCTGCGGAATGATCCCTCGCCGTACAGGTAAACACGTCTCAGAAATCTGATCTTTTGATATTTGAATATGCCGCGGCAGGTTGCTTTGGATTTGATGACGGGTGAATTTGGAAAGCCTTTAATTCACAAACAAGTCTTCATCAACTTACGACAGAGTTCCGTTCCGACTGACAGGTCTTAAGTCGGGTTTATATTTTTCACCACTGTTTTTAATCAAACGTGTTCTAAAAATTGTAAATAAAGCACAAAAGTTCAATCCATGTACGTATGCTTATTGTACACAATGTGAAAAATACATAATATGTACTCTAGTGTACGTACTGTGAACAAATATACAATCTGAAATTATGCTTTATTTTGAAATTTATCTTTTGTGGTCGTGAGTCTAGAAGAAGGTATACTTCGATTAAAAAAGAAAAAGTGGACAGACAGACTTCCCGGAGACGGATTTTGTCCAAAATTCGATAGAAACCTACAAATTATGCGTCAACATCACATACCAAATTTCATCCCTCTAGTTCTAACCGTTTTTGGGTTGAGCACACACAGTGAGACAAACCTAATTCCAAAATTGTGTTTTTCGGACTCGGGGAGGTCTAAATTGTGGAGATTCGTCAAAATTTCGAGTTCGAATTTTTTGACGATTACAATACTTTCTCTTTGTATACCCCGAATACGAGAAAGTAAAAAGCAAGACTTCTCTTATTGACTGGGAAATCGGACTTCGAAAACCCATTTGAATCGCTTACAGCAGAAAGGGAACAACTCCAAAACACAAAACCTTTTTACTTTCTTGTATTCGAGGTATACAAAGAGAAAGTATTGTAATCGTCAAAAAATTCGAACTCGAGATTTTGTCGAATCTCCACATTTTAGACCGAAAAACACAATTTTGGAATTATGTCTGTGTCTGTAAACACGATAACTAGAAAACTATTAGAGCTAGAGAAATGAAATTTGGTATGTGATCTTAACACATAATTTGTAGGTTCCTATCAAATTTTGGACAAAATCCGTCTAAGGGAAGCCTATCCGCGTTCATGTGAACACTATAACTCAGAAACTTAAATAGCTAGATGAATAAAATTTCATACACAGTTTTAACATCAGGAATGTAGGTCCGTATGAAATTTTTGGCCAAATCCGTCAAAGGGTTGACTGTCTGTCGGTCTGTATAATCGCATACTTGTGAACACAATAACAACTTAACACAATGACTTAGATAAATGAAATTTGGTATGTGGACTTCTAACCTTAATTGTATATTTGTGCCCAATTTTTGTTGCAATCGGTTAAGAAAAAAAGGCGTTCAAATTGCATATTCAATTTTCTTACTATGACGCAAGCCCACTTTGCGTCTTTGCGATACTTGTGACCTTGGGGCTCGCAGAAGGAAATTCGTGGTTAGTCATTGCATTCTGTGTTGCAGTACATTCGAATTTTTTTTTATCCATACAGGGGAGGGGAAATGACACCGTTTTGGGAAGTATACGAGAAAGTTTAGGGGAGACCACTGCCGCTGGTTTAAAAGGAGGACGATTAGGTTTAAAAAAAAAAAAATCAAAAATGTAAATGAAATGTGTATTAGAAGACAACCTTACAATTTTAGAAAAAAATTAATTAAATCTTGTTTCAATAGGAACAACAGAAAATAGTTTATTTTTTTTATCTCTTGTAAAATTAGTATTTTGTGAATTGTTCCCTTCAGCAATTAGTGATTCATGTACGCAGGGAATAAAATAAAACACAAAAACGTCTAGATTTGATAAATGAAAAAATACGATAAATACAGTAATTTGTAAAAACTTAATGAAATTTCCTTATCAGAAATTATTTTCTTAATTATTTTTTACTACTATTATTGAAGATTCTTTCAAAAGTATGGACTCACGGTGTCTTGGTGATAAAATATGGAATCGGAGAATAGAGATAAGATTTCACTGAAGATGTCATATATGTGGGTCTGCTGCATGTTCAATATGTCGTTGAGGGTCAAACGTCCTCGCACTCGTTTGGTCTGGAAGTTTGGAGAATGGAGTGCCGGATCGGGTGTGGTGCTTATCATCATATCACTGTTCAAAATGACGAGACCCTCCCACAAAATAACCCTCGTATAGGTTTGACGTTAATCTTAAGCTTACCTCCCCCCACCCATCTAAACAAAATACAGTGGGCATGAAAAAATTAGAGGACAATACATTTATAGGAGAGTGTTTAATTTTGACAACTTGTCTTTAATGCAAAAAAAGGAAATTTAAAGATGTATTTCACTTATTTTGAATCGTAGAGGTTTTGAAAACTGAAAAATAAATTGAATTGGCCGAATATAAGCAAAATGATGTTATTACAAGTAGCTTTTCTAATATATCAATAAACAGTCGCAAAGAAATTAGCGATGTTAGAATGGCATTGTGAATAATTTATTGAAGTCGAGATTTAATTATCGCTACTTTCAAAAAAAAAAAATCATTTGAAATATTTCAATTTAGAATGTGCATCTGGCTTCAAAACGAAAAGTAAAAATAAAATCTAACACTTAAAATATGGAAAGATGATAAAAATGTTACTTGCAAATTATAATAATTGCCGGACTCCAACTAAGCATGGAATGGTGCTGTATAGCATGAAAACCAACGACGAGCTATACTCGTCATTAACAAAGCCAATTTTCTTTATGAAAGAGCTGTGTTACTTCTAGTTTTCGCAAGTAAATTTTGAATCTCTATTAGCACACCGTAAAGAGGAAAAATTTCATACTGTCAAATTTAAAATTGAATTAATATGGACGCCTCCTCACAATAAAAATTAGGAAATAGAATGAACTTGAAGGGGCCAATACTGATTATCTATTTTGAAATTTTAATTTGAGACTGTTCAAGATTTAATATTGGGGGAAATTTTTATATACACGTCACGACAGTATGGATCAAATTCATCAAATGTACCCGTTTACAATTTTGTAATTCTATAACTTATTATAGTGCACGAAAAAAAAATTGAATAAAACAATGTCACGAGCGATATAGATGAATAAAATATAAAATGGAAGAAAATATAATTTGAGGAATTTTAAAAGTATTAAACTCAATCGTTCGCAACTAAGGGAAACATCACTAATTTCGACTTATTTGCATTTTCATATTCTTGAAGTTATTATTCATGCGCTCCGTCTCAATAATTGGGCAGTAAAAATGTTTCTAAATATGGCTAGCAGATGGCGCTGTGTACACAACTCTTCAGTGCAGTCGTTTGCTGCTTCTCCCGAATACCACCTAGAATGGGATTATTGTTTGAGTTACTACCTGAGGCTATCCGCAGAGATAAAAAGTCAAGTAAGGGAGAAAAAAAAAAAAAAAAACGCTCAATGTAATTTTTGCGGCATTTTTCAATTTGTAATTTTTTTTTTGTAGTTTATTTAACTTTAAAACTATATAATTAGCTTTTCTATGAAATATACTTTATAAAGTAGAAAAATATAGCTTAAAAAATTGTGTCATCAACCCTTATAGGGCAATTTTGATTCTCAAATGCTCACAATGTATGAAACCAAGTTGGATATTTTATGCAATGTATCAGAGTTCCTCTTTTGTTTCCACACATGATACAAAACTAGGTATCTTTTTTTATCCTACGTATTTTTTTAACCAACATTTGATGTTTTAATTACCTTTTCTTGTTTCTTTCTTCTTTGGCTTGTTCCAATGTGTGAGTGCTATTGCACATATTAAGAAAGCGAGCGAAACAAAAATCAGAAGACTACATCATGTTTTACAAGCATTTTAATTTATAAATCTCCATCCATAAATAAAATCTGTTTTCACAACATATCAATATACACAATCAATGCATGTGTGAGTTAAAGGGGAAAAAAATTCGAATGCTAATACTGGCAAAGAAAAGCTGAAAATAAAAAAAGATGAAGTCATTGCTAAGACATTCAACCTAGTGTGTTACAAAACTTTACCGACTAAATTAAAAACACAAAAGATAAAGGCAAACAATGTAATTAGTGCAATTTGAAAAAACAATCAACATCTAACGGCACTTAGTTAATTCAAGGAAATATTTCACATAACAAGCAACGAGGGCTGCAAGAGATTGTGAATAACTCGCCATTCTCAAAATATAATTCTATCCTCAAGAATATAGACCTTAAAACATTTTTTAATTTCGGTATTTTTCTTTGAGATTTTAGCTGAAAAAACTGAAGTCATTTGAAACTGATACGGCAGTACAATATTTATCTGTAAATAGATTGCTTTCAATTAGTGGACAAGCCATATTTAATGCATTCTAAAAAGAATATGATTAAGTTAATAACTGCAAAAAATAATTTAATTATTTTTTTTAACTGAAAACTATTTTTTCCCCAGAAAATATTCTCTAGTGTACAGTATATAAAATACTTATTTTTTAAAAAGAAATACTATTATTAATTATTTTAGAAGGTAGAATTCAATTTTTTTATTAATGTTATAAAAAAATCAGCATTAAGTACACATCATTCACTAGTGTACAGTATATAAAAGACTTATTTTTAAAAAAGAAATATTATTAATTATTTTCGAAGGCAGAATTAAAAAAAAAAATTTTTTATTATTGTAATAAAAAAAATCAGCCTTAAGTACACATGCTCTTAAATGAGACTTAATTCTATGAGGATAAATGGAGAAAAAGCAGATATATCATTTTTTATTATCAATAAAAATACGACTTGAAATAATATAGATAAGTTGTTTGAGTCTATATTTACTTCACTTAAAATTAACAGACAAAAAAAACCTAATATTTCACTATGTATGTCTTTAAAATATAATTATACCGAAAATGAAAGAAGGTACATAAATATAGTTCTATTGAATCAACAGCACAATACTGCGATAATATTCGAAATTTTGATCAAAACTTGAACATAATCGATGCATTAAACACTGTATCGTCACAAAAATATCACTCGAATTAATCCCAACATTAACTTAATGACTGACCGAACACCTATACCTAATACTAAATAACACAGTCGCAAACGTTATTTATTTAATGATGTATTTATGCTACTAAATGAAACAAAGACGTTTAAAGTTTAAAAGACTAGTAATGTCACAATAGATATCATGAATTGAGCAAAACATTTAAACACGTTTGCGACTCAAAAACCCAACTATCACATAGCGACATGGTCGAGGTCAGCACAATCTCTTGCAGAAGAACAGATTTTAAATTTCATCAAAATCAAACCAAAACGGTAAGCAAGCTTCGGCATAAAACAAATCAACCCGACCTTGACGTACCTTTGAGGTATATTATGCTACATACAACGACACATCACACATACAGACACGTACAAAAGTTGACAAGCACATTCAAAAGAAATGAAGTTCACTGGCTCTCGGCCAGTCGTGTACTGGCACAGCTTGGCTGGCAATTCCTTTTCGGAAAAGGACAATGTACATTAAATATTGTTTTCTCGTAATATATATATATATAAAAACCTAAATCGTACAGATGGCTCAAGGACATCAAAGTATTCAAACATGGATATTCAGATTAAAAAAAAGATCAAATTATGAACATTAATACTCAAAATGGCATACATAAATAATACACTTCGGAAATGAAACTGAATCGATTATGTAGATCTTTCAACAATGACGTCAAAATATAAGAACTGATATGTAAATGAGTAAATTGTTTTGGAGCGGATTCATGGTTCAAGACATATGTCTTTTGTATATTTTTCCAGGGTGAAATATTAAAATTATATTAGTTTACTTTTGAAATTGTTAGGATTTTTTTAAGGAACTAAATAGACAGTGAAATGAGTGAATTGTTTTAGGGTGGATTCATGTATTTTATATATTCTTCTAGGATCAAATATTGCAACTTTTCAAAATTATATTAGTTTGTTTTTTCAATTGCAATGCTTATATTAACTTAGTGTTTATTCAGCTATTATTTAGTCATTGTTAGTATATCAAAGAATATTTTCGCATAAAAGTATTTTCTAATTGCAATGAAAATCTTAAGATGTTTTCAAAACAGATCAGTAGATATAAACCCTCAAACTTTATTTTAGCAATTATTTAAACAAAACAAAATGATGAAATTAATATCAATAATCAAAATTACATCAATTATTCAATTATTTAGAGCTGTAATTATTTATAAGTCACAACATACAAATATGAATTTATCTGATATTTTCTTATATTGTTGAAAATAAATTAATGCATTGAATGCTGCTACAAATGGATGGGAAACGTGGTCAAATGTCATTAGTGGCACCAAGTCGAGTGACGCATTCATTAGAAAGACATCAAATGAAATGAAAAAGCAAGTGACAAAGCCTTAGAGCAAATGTGATAATCACTCATGAAAATATAAATTTGTATGAAACAAATGTAGACATTGTTGTCATGAAAATAGTCTTATAATCAATGGTTACATATTGAAGAAAAAGAAATAATGTTCAGAACATTTGAAAAAATATCTTATTCTAAAGGCTAAACATTAGACAATTTTTTTTATCTGATTGATTTCTAGGTGGTTTCTAAAAATCCGAGGTAATACGTATGTGTGTGCATTCTTTAAAACAGTCAGGCCACTTTGGAAGTGAGGTAAAGACTGCCTGAGTTATGTACAACGATTGTAAGACGTAGTCTTTTCTAGATTTATTACATATCGATACACATCTGAGGTTGTATGCTTTGCATACTTTCAAGTAATAAACGGTACATTTTAAACAGTAAAGATAAAAAATACTCATTTGTAAATTTAAAACATGAGTTAAACTGTCGGTGAGAGCGTTTTGAACGACTTTCACAAACGGATGTTATTAAAAACATAGCTATGCATATTTGGTGTCGTACAAGTTACCTTTATGACATACAGTGGATACAAACGTTCACTAAAACTTTTGGAACAGTTATGTTTCCAAAATAAGACTCTTAAATTAGAAACTGCTCGAGGCACTAAAGTATGAGTTTTTGCTTTAAGACGTATGTTTTTAAAAGTTATCTTCCCCGACATTGTCAGATTTATTTATTTTCACTCAAAACTTTTAAACCTTCAGAATAGAATTTACTATTTATTAAATATTATAACACGATGTTATAATCAAATTTGTTCAGGTTTATTACAAGCAGAGTTGAATGTTTCGCTTTAAAAAGCGGCGCTATTCATTATTATTGCCATCTAAAAGGGCTTGAATAAAACAAAGCAGCCTTGAATAATTTCTTTACTTAATACGGCTAAATCAGATTCGAATTTCCTGTTACAATTCATTCTAATAGTTGCAAGTCACAATTGTATCTTTTCTTAATCACTTAATTAATTTTAATTCCCTTTTTTGTAATTAAATATCTTTCTTTTGCATTTTATTGGAAGTTGCCATTCTCTTTAATGGAAAGTTTAATTTTTATTATCTCTTGTTAAATTATTTCACCTGCACTTGCTTTCTTAATCACAGCATTTTCTTTAGAGCAACAGTGCCTTGAAACAGTTTCCAATTCATGTGTCTTTAAAATATTACCATTATTATTATTATGAAACATTTAAAACCTGGCGATAGACAGAAAAGAAAGAAATCTGAGAAATCCTACTTTAAGTCCTAATAGTACCCGTATGTGAATTAAGAATAAAATTTTCATTTTTCTCATGTAAGAGGTATCTTCAGGTTTTAGAATTTCCATAGAAATTGTAAAGAGTGAATAACTGTCCAAGCCATTGGCAGAGAGAGGTAGAGAAGTTTCAATTCTGCAAGAATGAGGATATTTCGAAGGGAATGACGTTGTTAATCAATATTTTATGTATTAATAACACGCAGAAAATAATCTTTTATGTATTAATAAAGACGCAGAAAATTTTTAGGTACTAATAAACATGCAGATAAGAATTTAAAGAACGAAAAAAATAATAAAACAAATCCAGATTTCAAAGACCTAAACTTAAAAATTAAACAAATACTGATCAGAAACGATACTAATACACATGTTTTTCTGTATAAAAGAAGTTAGTCTCATAACGAAGCAGCGAAACAGAGGCTAGATTTTTACAGCCATTTCAGAAGTTCAACATTTAAGTGGGTTCAAGTAAATACAATAAAAATATTGTATTTACACAGTATATACGATTTAACAACGTCACTTCCGTTCGAAATCAATTAAAAGCACAGAATGTTGCAGAATGTAAGCAATTTTTTTCCCTTGAGTTCATCTGAGGTTATTGAGTGAAACGAATAACAAGCAAAAAATACACTGAGCACACCCATCCATTAATGGCAGGTTAATTTTTTCACAGATATGTTTCGTTAGCAACTTCGAGTCGAAGGCGTTCTTTCAAAGCAAACATTTTAACTTAAGAGTGTTAAATGTAAATATTAATATGTAAACAGCATTCATTCATTTTATAAAGATTCTGTTAGCAGACATCTTAAGTCCCGCGAAATCAAATGAAAGCAACTTCGACTCGAATTTCTGCACTGCAATATTTGCTTATTCAGAACTCCCTTCTGTATTTGAAGATACATGCCACAAATGATTGTATAGAAAAGGGGAAGACTTCAGGCACAACCAGGTGATGAAGTCATTATTATAGCTAATATTATTTCTCATAACATGTTAGCAGGGCAATTCCAAAAGCTGAAAGTTGCAGCAGAGTCAGGATGAAGTACTTTTTTTATACAAATTTTGAACATTTTTCATCATGGAAGGGAAAAAAAATCAATATTAAATTGATCAGAAATAAGAAATAAATATCTTTCATATAACAGTATAAGAGTTTTTTTAATATTTCAAAAGAGAAAATACATGAATTAGATGGTGGATTAACAATTAGAAACCAATGCTCTATTCAGCTTCTGGAAAATAATTGCCCTGCATATTTTTGAGGTATACATTAGAGGTGGTAACCAGCAACACACAAGATTCACATTAATCATTACTTTTGTGAAAGAATACTGACATTCATGTGCAATACTATCGAATTAAAATACATAGCAAAGAAAACTTTCATATGCGATTTGGGAAACAAATCACATTTTTTTTTACCACAAAACGCTTCTAATCAACTTTCAGCACAGGCACTTGGATATATACAAAACAGTAATATACACTCACATGGGAAGAGGATATTTGAAGTTTAAAGGTGTGTTTTATATATTCTCGTAAACATATGATCAAACACACAGATTTATTTCGTCGATTCATTTTGAAAGTCCAGGGCTTTCAAAAGCTGTTTTACATACAAAAGAGGAAATCATTCAATTAAAATTTATTGTTTTCAAGCCTTTACAGCTTTTAAGATATCAGTGATAAAGAAAGGATGATGCAAAATATTGATTATTTTAAAATGCAAGAACACATACATTTTATTGTTGGTCGTCTTTTAAAGATTAAACAAAAAGTACACACCCATTGATTCCAGGACCTGGGCTCTAAATTTGCCAGACCAAGTTCCTAATAAGAAGTGTTAATGATTTAACGCTTCCATACCCAATTGCAAAAGTTGTATTTTTTTAAAAATGATTTCTTCGCGATATTAAGATATTCGATTTAGCGGTTAAGCCTTGCCCGCTTTGGTCCTGGTACCAACGAATGGACAGTATAACAAGATTATTTGAGGCAACCATTACTTTTTCATGCACAATGAAGGAATTCCTTCTCCGAAAGAATATTTTTCGCCTTCTAACAATGTAGTATTTCTACACTTTTCTCACATAATACAGGTTCTAACTTTGTGCTTACAGCAATTTTTCTCTTATGGAGGTAAAGACATGTATAAACTCACTAGCGGCCGTTGGCGTACCGACGGCCATCAGGAAGAAAAATAACTTATCTCTATAGAGATATTTTCTAGCATATTTCTAATTTGGCAACTAAATACCGTTTCATATCTCGGCATGATAATACTGTATGGATGCCAGACTGGCGAAGCCACAGCTCCTCTTTTTAAAATACTTATGGATGTAAAATTTGTCATCGGTTTGAGGTTACGCATATAATATCACATCTTTTTGCGTCCGACTTCTAAAGCTCGCACAAAATTGATAGAGAATGAGGTGGATTAGAGCATCATCACAAGTAGACATCACAATGTATTTACATTAGATTCGAGAGTTTCAAATGTGGTTAACTTCATTTCAGAGCAGTGATAGATTTGTTATGAGATACTGAAGAATGATGTAGCATCCATCTAGAAGTGAAGATTGCTCCTGCATTTATCACACAAATATCCGAATTTCTACCTTAACAGTATTTTTAAATCTATTTTTTTAAACAACAATTCTGGCGAAGGGGCAACCAGTAGTTTGATTGATTTAATTCGTCAAAATAAACTATCGCCTTGGAGCTTTATTACGGTTCTCTGAATTTTAAGGCCGTGGTCAAATAACAGTAACCTCACTATTTGCCCCGTCTGATGCATATCGATGTCGCTGCATACCTAGTAACATGCAACTAGATAATTGTTAAGAGAAAATATTTAAAATATAAAGTAAGCATTTTGTATTAGATAATAGCAACAAAAAAATCTTAATATCACAAATCTGTGAACTTTCTGACGAAAAAATGGACATATCATATAGATATAAACTAACTAAGTACCACACTGTTATACTTAAAGCAAAAGTAGTTCGACGCCGTCGTTTAAAGAAGTTAAATGGAACTGATTTGTTTGGATAGTTATTTATAATAAGCGAATTGATTTGTTTGGATAGCTATTTATAATAAG
>BGPR01003256.1:47508-98453 GCA_013235015.1 Araneus ventricosus | reverse complement strand
GTTTGGATAGTTGCTTATAATCTTCACTTCTAGATGCTGTGATGATCCGAAGTGATTGACATACTTTGATTCCTTATAAGAACCATTCCTCACACAAACAGCAAATTTAAATATTTCCTAAGTACCTATATTCCTGAGGTGGGAAATAGCTAATACATAACACAAGATAAATGTAAACACATAACAAATAACACAAAAATCATACCAGATTTCTAATAGCAATACTCAAAACGATTAAAAAAAATTGACCCTTAAAAGCTGAATTTACAAAATAGCGCAAGTTTTCCTCTGTGCAAGAGAACAGTCCTCCGGAACCGAGTCTTTCTTGATAAGTACGCCATAACTTTGAAAGAAATTTGTAAATTGTATCAGTTCTATTTAATAACAAGAAACATATACTTTTTTTTTGGCACCACAGAATTTTTGTAAATGTTCAAAGTAAAAAGTTTTTCTACAGAAGTTTCTTAATACCATGTTCTTGGACATAGAAATGAGTACAGACTTTAGAACAAAAAGTTATGTCTCAGGACTTCAAAATGATAAATAACAGCTTTCTACATAATGGATAAAAACGTTTGAGCGTTTTATCGATGGCAAGGAAAATTTGGGTGCACTCAATCCACAGCTGGTTTTGAGAAGTTTGCATGACTTCCGAAATTGTTTGTAGAAAATATTTTATTATTTCCATATTACAAATTTAAGGTACAAGGCAAAAACAGTAAAAGCTCGAGAAAATTTTTGAAACGACATTTTAAGTGTTGAAATTTTTTTTTGATAAATTTCGCTTTAATTTTGATAAAATTCTTCGACAGAAGAAAAAAAAGTAATAGAACCATCAAAAATTCCAATATCGATGGACTGATTCCAAAATAAAAGAAGTTTAAACAATTTTTTTAAAAATTTTATAATTAGGTAAGAGATTTATTTGACTTCAGAATTTCGATTACGTTAAATGGTAATGCTTTAAAAGCTATCTTTTACAAGTGAATGGTTTAACCACTCCCTTTACCCTATTTCAGGAAACAATATTTGAATAACAAAACGACGAAAATTCTTAGTGATAAACAATTTTCAACAACTGGTGTTTCATTACCTGATCAACAATGACTGTTTCTGCATTTGACGATTATAATTCATTAGTCTTAAAAACTATGGTATTCAGGAAGAGAAGCGCTCCAAAGTTTCCTTGTCATATGTGACTTAGGGGGTTAAGTGGTCATTTCTTTGGAGTCCGAATCCCTCTCGGACATGACATAGGGCGATCCCCCGCTCTGGCTGACGACGCACTTGCGCATGTGTTTTTCGAGAGTGCTCGGGACCGAGAAAGGCATGTCGCAGAACCGACACCGGTACACGTCTTTCCCGAGCCTGCCGTGCGTTTTCATGTGCCTGGTCAGCTTGGAGCTCTGGGCGCAAGCGTAGCTGCACAGCTCGCACTTGTAGGGCTTCTCGCCCGTGTGCGAGCGGCGGTGGACAGTCAGGTTTGAGCAGTTCTTGAACACTTTGCCGCAGTACTCGCAAGTGTCGTTCCTGCGCTGTTGCTGATCTTTGGGTTTAAAGGGGACGAGGGCAGAGCTCGGACCTGGGAGCGGACTCATGGAGGTCCGGCCGTTATCGCCAGGGTTGAAGGCACTTTCCGAAGAAGACTTCTTGTTGTGGTGGATAGCACCGTCGTCGCAGCTGTACGCTTCTCTCAGCGACCTCACCTGCTGCTCCATCCGCGGGTACCAAACACCAGCGTACATTAAGTTCCCTTCCCGCTCTTTGTCCTTCCACTGCTCGTCCAGCCGCATGCGTTTCAGGCTGAGCGAATGATCCAGGTTGTCTAACATCCCGGACGAGAAGTTGAGCGGAGACTGTCCTGCGCTACGACTGCCATCACGCGGAGGTCTGTCCACGTGGTAAGGCAGGATGTCGTAGCTGTGGTGACTGGTGGCATCATTTGATGCACTGCCATCGGTACCCGAGGAGCAGCGTTCTTGCTTGATAGAATTTCGATATGAACTTTCTTTGAGGGCTTGTTTATAGGCTTCATTGTACTGAGGTATTCGGGCAAATCCTATCTTTTCCATGAATTCGCTGACTATCGATTGCTTCACAGCCAATTTATCATACGATTCAGATTTCAAGGAGTCTCCGTTCTTTCCGGATCCGATGCCGTTGTTCAGAGGTTTCTTCGTCAGGTCCTCTGCAACCAAGGCCTCGTCCTCGTCGTGAGACTGATCAATGACTAAATTTCCTTCGCCATTTTCTTTCGGACAGTCGTCATCTTCGACACAGTCCACGTTGACCTCTTCGTCGTCCTCTGCCTCCTCTTCCTCAACATCTATTTCTTCGTCATCTCCTTCGTCGGAGCCGTAATCGCCATCGCCATTCGTGTTTTTATCACTGTTACTTTTGGGTTTACTGCCGTTCAAAGTATTCTTTGAACCCTTGCTATCTTCGTTGCTGAGGTCCTTCTCCGTGTTGGATTGTGGAGTTTTGTCGGTGGGCAAATTCTTGCCCCTGTGAGTTTTCATGTGTCTTTTGAGCTTGCTTGCCTGAGTGCAAGCGTGATTGCAAATGTGGCACTTAAATGGTTTCTCTCCCGTATGTGATCTTCGGTGCACGATGAGATTGCTTTTAAATTGAAATGACTTGCCGCAATACTCACAGAGTCTATTTTTGGCGGAAGGGGACTGTTTATGATCACTCGTGGTAGAAGAGGCAGAGGAATTTAGGGTGTTGCACTGTGATTTTTCGGGAGGACTCGAAGATGACTCGGGAGGTGTGGAAGCACGGGGACTCGTCTTCGTGTTGTTGAGGATTGCTTTAAAGGAAGGCTGGAGGAGCTTTCGAGGCGTTGATGAAGTATTTGGACTTGTAGCTCCAGCCAAAACCCTCAGCCTCTGGGAGTAGAAATCCTGCATGGGTTCACAGTTGGATAACTGAGGGGGTTCCAGGAGCGGAGGAGGTGTGATAGAAGGAATTGGACCGTTAGTGGAAGACTTTCCGATGAGATCTAGACGCAGTTCCTGACTAGAGTTGCGGGGGAAGAGGGGCACAGGGTCTATTTGGCGTTCTAAAAGTGGGGCTCGAAGACCGAAGGAGTGATTCAGGGCGGATGAAGTATCAACAGGTTTTTCTAACGCTTCGTCGTTTGAAGAATTCAAGTCCACACAAATGCTGAGACCATGGAGGTTTTGGACATGGAGTATCAGCGACCATGCTGATGTTAAGCTCTGCTTGCACGTCGAACATACGTAAGAGCGTGGCTCTGAAAAGAAAAAAAAGAAATCGAATAATTAAAACAATTCATAATTATTTCTTACAACATAAAGTGCACAAGAAATATGAATAGCAAGCACATCAAGAATTTTAAAAAAGCTTCTCCAATCAATCCTTTATATTGAAGATTTCCTTAAGTGTGTTTTATATTTCGCTTTCTTTAAATTGCATATTAAATGTACGCGAATCTTTTAAATGGAAAATTTAAAGATAGCTTTTTGCTTGTGACAGTATACAACTGAAGTGCCGAGTGATATTAAAGTTTAAAAATATCCAAAGAAAAACATCTATTTGAAAAAAACTGAATAGCAAATATTAGCTCATTTGAAAGGGAAATTTTCATGGTTATCAAAACAAACTAATAAATCATAATGCCATATATGCAGAAGCAATGCAAAAGAATTCAATCCAAGGGCATCTTTAAAAATTTAATAAAGAATCGATAAAAATATTGAATATGTGACTCACAGAGCTCTCCCGCTCTGCAGAATGCAACAAATTTTAAGTTTCAGTTTATTTATTCCTTTCGCGCATCACTCCTGAACATAGCTAATATGTCATGGGTTCATTTTTACCATTCTGAATATTGTCATTTTTCAAATATATATTTATAAATATTAACTAAAAGCTTTTACTGTCTAAGAGAAGGGCATTTACTGAAACACAAACAAAAATTTAGAGTGCAGAATACACGAAAGAGTCCGTGAGATTTCAAGCTGTGGGTACAGGGAGAGATATGGGTCAGTCGAAATATAAAATAACCCACAGCTGCATGCGTCATCCAGCAGAGCCTGAAATTTCGCCATCGCAGAAAATGGATGACTCGAGTTATCGAATAAAGACGAGGAAGGATCATGAAGAAGAGATCAAAATGAAGTAAACAGAAAAAAAAGCAAGTTTCGGAAAATGAAAGTGTAGAGAATTCCTGGTCATCAGAAGGCATCCATCACTGTCGGTCGGTGACTCGTCCACCCCCTCAGACACAAATCCCGAGCCGGCGACCCCCTATCTGTGCCTCTCGCATCTGCAAAACGGATCTTAATGAAGAAAAAACGATTTCTATTTTCATTTCCGCCTCACTGAAGGATCAGAAATCTGGCTGCTCCCCGGATTCTCGATCGACCATTTTGGATCCGGGAATCTCATTTAGGGATTATATACTTTCAAATACATGCCTGCAGGAGAAAAATGGTCAACGAAACAATAAGAAAACTTGTTGCGATAAACGCTATGTTTGGTTATTTGTAGCATTTGTGGATAAAAACCTTTTGAACGAATTTTAATAATTCGATATATTCTAATTAATATTTTGCTTTTTCATCGAAGATAATTAATTATTCTAATAAGGGTTTTCCCCTTCTTCTTGATTTAAAATAAACCAACAATGTTCGGATATTGTTTGTGTTTCAGGAAAGCATCAAATTATGATGGCAAATTTTGAACAGTTTTTTTTTTCTTTCAACAAGAATAAATTTCATTTTCATTTTGTATGGTTCATATTTGTCTCAAAGTTACATTTATAATATGGAAATAATGTTAATATCTTCAAAAGTAACTTTATTGATTTATACGACTCATTTCACTCGAAATTCAATTTTGAAAAATAATCAAATACGCATAGCTTTTATATCAAATGATGCTACTACACCAAATTCGAACAAAAATTATATATGTAAACTTTTCATAGCTTTAAGAGGCTTTCCGTGAATTTTAAACCGTAATTCCGCGATGATAATAATGCTCAATTTTAATACAACTTGGAATTGATTGGCATGTTCTCTAATTCTGTTTTAAAGAATAAGAGGCCATGGTATATGTAAAATAAGAACTTTCATAAGAACCAATTTCATAAAGGATTCTCTAATTTTCACCAAATATTACCAATATGGACCAAATAATCCAGGTAGCATAACAATATTCCTCGATATTATACAATATTACAGGTATTTCAAAATATTATACGATATTATTTAATGTTTAAAACACAAAAATGTTCATGAAATTGCTTCTTGCATATTCCAAATATGACCCAAGTAAGCCAGGCAGCACAACATCCCGTACGGCATTAAAAAATATTGCTCGATATCATACAATATTGTACAATATTATGTGCGCAACTGGGAAACACTGATGAGCAGTGGCGGACTGGCGAGGTTGCCAGCTTGCCCGATGGCAAGTGGGCCCCCTTAAACAGAAGACAATTTGGGCCCCCAGGAAACATGGGAGAGAAAAAAGAACTCTTTCTCTAAAGCAAATAAATAAAATAGCCCTGTACCCAAGGTCCGTGTTTCTTATATAATATTTAACTTACGGAATTTAAAATCAAATAACTTTAAGCATAGTTTCGCTATTTTAAACATAGAAAATTAAAGGGTGTTAAAAGGGATTTATTTTAAAAAAGCGGAAAAATGAAATATATAATAAAAAAATAAATTAAATATATAATTATTAAATATTATAGATTTAAATTAATATAATTAAATATAAAAAATTAAATACATATAATTTATTAATGTAATTAATGTTACGATTATAGATATGTGTGGGCCCTCACTGATACCTGGCAACCACTATTTTCAGACCCAGTCCGCCACTGCTGATGAGTAAGCGGTAGATGATCGGAACCGTGGGCGCGAATGGCGACAATTGGCGAACTTGTCTTTCGGACATCGTTGTAAAATTAGATATTTTATCTTTTTATTTTTTCAGCGCTACCACGTATCCCTTAAGCGCGGGCCGTATATTGAATTGTTGAATAGGAAGTTCCGCCACTGGTGGCAGAGCGCAAATAATGCATCATCTATCAAAGTTCGGTCCGAGCTCTACCCCAAAGCCCCTCCAACCGCGCATGCGCACTGAAAGCTCCAGATGTGTTCAAGGCTGTTGAATTTCTAACTTAGTTTGAAGGCTTATGTTTCGCTTCCTTGCGCCATTGCTTACTTTGTCCTATATTTGAAACTATCTTCAAATCATGATTGATGCAGAAGTTCAAAGATAATAACTATTTGATTTCAATTAGTGATGCAAATAAGACTGGCATAACGGTAACAGATAGGCACGAACTTTTCCATAAAATTGCAACACACAGAGAATTTTTATTTAGAAAAAACAATCGTAAAATATTTTGGCAATACGATTAAACAATTTTGATTTGCCTTCAAAAATCATTACTTTCAGGTTTGGTTACAGCAGTTCGGTTTTTTATTCGGGAGTTTATTTTTTTCAGACAATTTTACTTGCGTAAGTCGAATTTCTGAAAATAAAGCGATAAATTAAAAAGTACTCCTCCCCCCCCCAAAAAAAAAAAAATAAAAATTGCAAGTGTTAAAAAAAATGACGGGAGGCTGTCTTTTGAAACAGCCGATTATGTTAAAGGCGTAGGACTACTCGACTCGCGTGACTCTTTTGTTTCTCGTAAGTTTTTAAGTTTAGGTAAGTTTTTTTGTAACTTCTGTTGTTACCCTTTATCTCTAAAATAAGACATTAGTTATGTTTTTAACAAATGTAGTTACCGAGATGTAGAGGATACGTTTACAACGTTTCCTCTACATCTACCATACAACGTTTTTTGTGGCGTTTTGGCGTGTGAATCAAATTCCTTCCTGAGACCCCAATGGGAGGAACGTAGTCCTACGTTAAAACCTGTTTTACTTTTTAATATTCGGTGAATATCCCACCCCCGCCGACTTTGAATTGAATCAAGCAAATTGACACTCAGTTGCAAAACTTTGTTACAGAAACTAAGCTTCAGTACAGTGCTGGCCAAAGTTTGCTTCAGATGTACGACTACGAATCGATCGCGTCAAGCCTTTACGAGTGATATGCTAATTCGATGCACATCGAACTTGGACGGGGAAAGGGGGTGGAATAAATTATGCTCTTGGGGCTACCTCGCAGCAGAGACATTAGGCGAGTGTTGACGATAAAGAAAATTACGTCTCATATCATCCAAACAATGTATATAATAATCTAGGAGTGAGTCTCTAAATCCTTGAAAGCATATAAGCCCTACAGATAGAAATTCCCCTTATCTTTTAGAGTCTGTATTAACACAGCAATATTTAATTAAATGCCGTAAAGAAAGCTATTTTGAAAATAAATTGAACAATTTTTACAAACTTGTGTCCGAGATTAAATGTTTCAGTCGAAAAATTAAAAGTTTAATGTAGATGGCATTTTATTACTTAAAATTACAGATACATTCAGTTTACGTCGAATGTCAATACATAATGCAACAATTAGCCTGGAAAAAGATTGCAGTTGAATTATTTAAAGAAAATTTGTTTTTTGCTTTTCCCAAAATTCCAATTTCAAAACGTTTTGACATCTTCCCCCCACGCTGTGTTCCGAAACTGTTAGAGGAGAGAAAAGGTCTGATATTCATCACTTTTTATTTACTTAAAAATTCGTATCAAAGTGGTGACATCTTCATCTAAGATTACGAGTATCGCAGTGTTTAATTCACATTAAATCTAGATATATTCGATTAAAAAAAGCTTTTTACTCTTGAATGTGATTCAGAATCTTTATAAGGGAAACATTTACTTTTTTTTTCTATATAGAAATATCTCGAGCGTTATCTGTCACGAATGATTTGTAATGTTCAATTAAACGCTTCGATTTTGTCTTACTAATCGTATTCATTGAATTTTCATAAAAGTGAATAAATATGATCCATTTACTTTTTAAATTACAATGTACATACTCGCGGTTATGCATGTAATGAATTAGAAGTTTCCTGGTTTTAAAAAGTACTTCTTAACTTTTAATTCATAAAATTATTTCTGCTTAAACTCTAGTATAAAAGTAACTGCCACTTGAACTGGAAGAAGTCCGGATTCGACTGGTTGTAGAATTCGGGACTTGCCCCTTTTCGAAATTACTATAAAACCTCGCTGCGATATTGCAATTTTTCTCTAGTAAGACGCCCGCTTAGGTATAGGATTTTTCCATCACGGCCATGAAGGAATTTACAATTAATTGCTCCATCATTAAATAATATCTTTACCTGATGTGATCTAAACATGTCTGAAGTTTAAATAAACTGTTATTCTTTCTACAAGTCTGCATCTTCACTGGATGTGTCAGTTTCACACCATCAATTGAAATAACGTTTCATATACAGGGTGTTTCATATTGAATGGGCCAAAAAGAATAGCACAGTAGGAATTACGTAATTGATTAATTTAGCCGAAATCAACTTATTCGAAAACTACGATCATACAAGTTTCATCTGGCAACAGCGAAAATTCTTCCACTTACGAAATCGTCGATAGAGGCGCTGATAGTCAAGATGGCGCCTTCCACCATACAGGAGAAAGCGTACTGTGTTTTAGAATCGGCTTATTGGCCGTACATGGGGCAAATGATTTGTCATTGCTTTGTTGGCCGGCGAGATCCCCAGATCTAACTCCTTGCGATTTTTTTCTCTGGGGTTTTGTCAAAGACAACAGTGCCTCCACTTCCTCTGGACTTACAGAAACTGAAGCAGCGGATAACTAATGTGTTGAACGCATTAACAGGGTATCTCCTATCACGAGTGTGGCAGGAACTTGACTACCGCGTAGACATTTGCCGTGTCACCGGAGGAGCACACATCGAACATATCTAGAAACTTGCACAACTGTAGTTTCAAGGTAAATTGGAATTATCTAAATTAATTATTTACAGTGATCACAGGAGTGTTTTATTTTTGGCCCATTCAATATGAAACACCCTGCATGTAATGAATATAAGAGTGAAGACGGTGAGTACTCACCTAGGTTATTGCCATTCGTGTTGGCGGAGGTATCTTTGGCTGTTAGGTTTTTTCTGAGGAGAGAGGAGGACGAGACGAGGGAGTCCTCGTTCTGGTTGTCCACCTCCTCTCTCTTGATGGCGGACACAGGGAGGACAGCTGGATCGAGGCTGTCCTCGCTGTCCTCGTAGATGTTGAGGCAGTTCTCTTTGTTGCACAGCTGCACCTTGTGCTGGATGAAGCGGACGATGTCCGCCAGAGGGAAGTCCTTCCTGCAAACACCGCATGTCAGAATGTCCACCGAGTCCGCTTCACCTGAAACAAATATTTAGACATGTTAATACCACACGCATTGCACAACAGAACTTCACAAACAGAGATAATTTTTTCCCATTACAGTCAAACCTGTTTTTGTGCGGTAGATAGGGACCGCATAAAAGAAAACGCACAAAAAATACTCAGAAATTTGATAAATGCTTATAACAAATAATTTTTTACAACATATTAGAATTTTTTTTTATGCGGTGGAGAGGGATCGCATAAAAAAGTCGCACTTAGAAAATATGTCAAAGATTTACGAAATAGTGAGAAAGTGCTTTCAAACAAAATAAATAATTAAATTACACATGGAAACATTTTTAAAAAATTCAATTTCTCATTTTACACATGGAGAAATTTTCAAAATGCACATAATTCACTGCTACTCGTCGTAGTCCAAAACGCGCATCTTCTTGTTATGAACTTTGGTTCAAAATCGCTTTCGTCACTTGAAGATATTACGATTTATTTATATATTGTTACCATAAAGTCGGTGATGTTACCAGGAATGGCGCTGGAGTTTTCTCGACGAGGGGGCCCGATTTCCCCGACAGAGGGGGGGGGCAAGGTTCCCCGACAAGGGGGCACGACCTGCTGTCCGGGGTGGACGAGTGTAATGAAATTGGTCTCAAATTTTCGCCAGATTATTATTTATAAACTATAGTTCAATACCCCGTATAAAAATTTTCCCCGACGGAATACAAAATTCTTTCCCGACGAGGGGGCCCTAGCCCCCCCCTTCCCATATCTGGCGCCACCCCTGGATGTTACAGTGTACATCCAGATACAGTGTACATCCAGTTATAGTGTACACCGATAGAAAACATTATAACGGTGTTTTAATGCCAACACCGTTGGAATTCATATACCGCATAAAATAAAATCGCATAGAAAAGGACAGCACAAAAACAGGTTTGACTGTATTTCTCTGGAGCAGTCATATCCGAGTAACATTTTATGGATTATTCCGTCTAAATTTTAGTCTCAAACAATACAATTTAGTGAAGATTAGAACTTTCGAAAATAATTTTGTGACGAAAAGCAATGCTTGACATATATTGTGGCTGATGCATGCCGATGAAACTTATTAATTCAATAAAAATTAGGAGAGATTGTCTCATACATCATGGGAACGTGTAGAATAAATATCAAAAATAATAATTACGGAAATGCGAAGAAAAATGGTTCAATGGAATACAAGATTCACATTCAAAATTATTTGTCTTTGAAACAATGGTGTTTCAACTAAACTTAATCATCTTATTATTATTATTTAAAAATTTCAAAACTCAAAGCTAAATTTAACTTTGAGTAAAACTTTCTTACCTTTAAAGTTAGGTTTAAATTTCCGGAAGAATTCTTCAATTTTTTTTATAATACACAGAATATAGTCACCCTAATCAGTGGCGAATCCAGTATTTTTTCAAATCACTACACCTGTTTGTTCTCAGTCTCTCTCTCTCTTTTTCTAAATAAAACGTGGCAACATTGCTGACAGGCTCGAAAATTTTCCCGATTTTGTAGTCATTCCATTCGTACTCGTAGGGGAGAGGTCGAGGTCATAAAAATTTTGTATCGTCGTGACCTCATGCCTTATGCACGTCAAAACACTTTAACTTTACTCACCTGACAATAAAAATCACAAAGGACGCTACAATACTTTAGATAATTTAATAAAAACACAATGAAATAACTAGCAAAAAAAAAAATGTTTTCTACCGCGTTAACGCTACGAGTACGAATGGAATGACTACAAAATCGTGAAAATTTTCGAGCCTGTCGAGCAATGTTGTCACGTTTTATTTAGAAAGAGAGAGAGAGAGAGAGAGACTGAGAACAAACAGGTGTAGTGATTTGAAAAAAAATAAAAAAATTTGGTTTGGCTCGGGGGGATGCAGTCCAATAGCCCCCCTGGACTCGCCACTGACCCTAATTAAACCAATGTGGATGACTCAAAGAGGAAAAAAAAAGCAATAACAAAAACCTACTTATTATTCTTCTTCATTTCTGCGGCCCCCCCCCCCCGTTTCCGAAAATTTTCTATAATTATATGTTTTAGCATTTTTGAATTTTCTTTATTCATTTTTGGAATTTGTCCAATAACTCAAAAAATCCCTTTCACTTCCTGTTAGCGTCTCACGTTGCGCGCTCAGGTTCTGAAGGTGCAGACTGATTGAAGTTCAGAAAGTCTGGTCAATTTATGATACCAGTATTTTCCGCAATGTAGAGCGTTCCCTTGCGGAATCTTCCTCAACGCACGTTCAAAATCACTTCTAACACACGCTTATGGCTGAAAGTTGAAGGAACTATTTCAGACGGAAGGTTATCTTTGTTTTTTGACTCTCGGATTCAGAAGGACCGATCACTATTACAATTAGAGCAAAAGCAGGAACGAATGAGAAGGAAAAAACGCCATTTCGTGTTAGTGAAAGGAATGAGATGCCCAACCTAGGTGTGACCGCATCGACCCCCACAGCTTGTTTTCCTTCTTCCGGTGGGGGTCTTCCTGCTCTTGAAAGCTCACACTACAAGAACTCGAATATATTATAATGTTGGGGCCGAATTTAGGTTCAATAATCTCACACAGACTCGACGAAAACCTTTAATCATAATTCTAGAAGTACGCGCATGGCGTTGGCCGTCCAATCAGGTCTTCAACAAAATGAAAATAAATAAATAAATAAATAAAAAATGCCCACAATGACACGAAAAAGTCTTGAAAACAAAACAAAAAATACAAATTATTGATTTTGCCGCTTATTTTTCTTCGCGATAATGACATTTGAACTGTAGGAAAACGGTACAGAGTAAAAAAATAAACCGATATTTTCGAAAAAATTTTAATTTAGGATTTAAAAGATGGATTCCTATAAACCAGATAAAATGTTAAAGAATGAAAACCGAATAAAATTTTAAGCGATTTCAAATGGAACAATACGCCTCGAAAGATACAGACAAACATAATTTCTATAGTATTTAAATATATCCAAAATCAATCAGAGAAGAAAGAAAGGAAAAAAAAAAAAAAAGATGAAATCTTCCAGTTCAGATTTAAACTTTGAAGCCACATTATGTGAATAACTCCTTGAAGTCATACTTCATTTTTTCTAGTCTTCTCTAACTAAAGATATCAGTCATATGTTCGACTAGGGGGCTATGACTTCACGTGAATTCGACGAAATGCACGTTGGGAAAATACGTCACGCGACCTTGATTACGAAGAATCATGTAGGGAATTTTGAAGCGAAATTTGTTTAACACTTCAGCAAAAAAAAATTGATTTTTTTTTTGGTGTACTGCAGTTAGAAATGGAAGGATTCCAAAATCCCCCCTTTTTGCCCCTTATTTAAAAAAAAGAGACCAATAAACCCCCCCCCCCCGCCAGCCATGGTACTTTCATAGTTAGTAGCAATAATTGCATATATTAAGATGTTTCAAGGTTACGCATTCATACCGAAACTCAGAAAGAAAGAAAGAAGAAGAAAAAAAAAAAAAACATCAACGCTAAAATTACAAAGGTTAATTTTTTTGTCCTATTTGTTTTGTCCAAAAAAATATGTGCGAAAGAATGAACTTCATTCAATTATATTTTTTGAAAAAACCAGAAAAAAAAATTATGGGTTTAAAAACAGGTGTAAAGGCTAATTCTTAAAATTTCCCAAAGTCACAGGCGTAACCGAGTGCTGACTGCCATTCACAACTTCACAGAAAAAAAAAGTATTAATTTACAACAAAGCACAGAAAGATCGGGGCTAAACTAACTGAAAATCAGAGCACGTGTCCCAAGATATTCACAGAAATTACGAAACTTGGTGCTAAAGAATTTCCCTGATGTTCCGCCTCACCGAAATTTCGTTCCATACAGAATTGAAAATTGCATCCTATTCCCCTGCAGATCACGCATCTTGGACAAGTAATCAAAATAACGTGTGATATACATGCGACATTAGAACTCGGCACTATGCAGTTTGCTTGTAAATGCCCCTTTAGAAGGCATTCGGAGGCCGCAGGAAGAAGCCACTTGGAGTGGTCGATGGCCTCACCGTCCGACCCCCTGAGAAGGGCCCACCTGTGGTCAAGGATGGCTCTCTCCCAGCTCATTAGAAGACCCCGCGGGGAGCTTTTTCTTTTTCGTTAAGGACCTCGCCTGCTTTGGGTCAGGCACCGAGGTATGTTAATTGCAAATTATCTCGATCAAGACGGCCTGCATCAATTACAGCCACAACGAAGGAGCGTGTGTGTAAACTGCAGCCTGCGTTTATGATTCTGACGAAAGCATCTTCGACGCATTCGTCCGCAAGATTGGACGAAGTAATCAGTTTTTCGTCCCATAAATCGTATTGAAATTCCGTGGCATTCAAAATTAGTTGAAACACGTGCTAAGTGGAGAAAAAAGCTTTGCTAGCTGTCTCGTCGTCGTTCACCAAGTCCAAAACTACAGTTTCGAGATGTGATGAGCTTAAACTTAGTTATTTTTGAATCGTTATGATAAATAGTAAGATTTATTTTATAGATTTCTAGCTCCTACGGTTGATGGCCGTTCAAACGTATTACGTAAGCACCTACGGGGGCGCCCCCGTGGGTTTGCGATTTGCTTATTTTTGCTGACAAGGAAGGAGGGGGTGTATGAGTGATGCTTACGTAAGACATTAAAATATAATAACATGGAAATAATATAAAAATATAATAATATGGAAAAATGGCTTGAGCAACCTTGGTCAGTATCTGAATAGATGATGGGCATGTGCAAAATTAAATTTAAAATATAGCTATGTTCTTTTAAAATTGTGATAAACTAAGAAATTTTCTTAAACAAAATTATAAGGAAATTAAACATACATTTTTTTTTTCATTTTAAGCCGAGTTAAAGTTTTTTACTTGAATTAAGTCCTAAACTCTTTTTAAAATTAGATTATTACTGTTATACGTTTTGTAAAAAAAAAAAACGGGAGGTTGCAGTTTACTTACGTAATTATAAGAGGGGGTTTGCGATGTGCTTATTTTTGCTGACAAGGGGGCCAAAAATTACCAAAAACATGCTTATGTAATATTTGAACGGCCCCTAAATAACAGGTTTCTAACAAGGAAAAAATTAATTGCACATTATAATTGATTGCAGTAGTCCGTCCAAAGGTTTTTGTAGAATTAGTGAATTCTGCCTGAAACGACGGCAATATACTCCTGAGAATATTGTAATTGAGAAATTGACCCATTAAATGATATAACACTGTACCTTTATTTGGCTGTGGTAATTTCTTTATATTTTATTTCAGTTCAGTAATATTACTCATTCTTAATGTCAGCTTGTTCATTAAGAAGCGTGAATCAAATACCACAAACAAAGGGGCAAACTCGACTGAAATGTTTGAATGAAAGATTTATCTTCGAGAGGTTCAAAAACTATTCGAAACAGAATTCAACTTGATTCACTTTACATTTCAAAAGATTTTATTTGAAATGTAAACCATGAGATTAAAATTCGGTTTTGATACAATTAAGGTTATGCATTCAATCAATTACACTTATCTAAATGTAAAAAAAAGCATTACTGAACTCAGAAATTACATGAAGCGTATTATTAGTAATAAAGTAGACAACCAATTAATTCTTGAATAATAATAAAAAAATGGTAACAGATTTATACAAGTTTGGAATTTTAAAAAATTATGAAATCAGAAACAATGCAATAAATCTAAAGTTATTACATTCGTCTAAACCATCTTATATATTCATATTACAAGCCATTTCACTGAATGGAAGAATCACTTCTGTTTCATAGGCCCGACTACCAAGATATTTAGGTTCTTTGTAGTTGAATTCATACACATAACAGAAGTTCCGATTTGTTAAAAGGTTTCATAAACTGAAAACGAAAATGTATTCAACCACTATTTCTCTACGTCAGAGGTAAACTATCGTAAGTAAAATTTTACAGGAAAGCCAAAAAAGTTCCAGTGCGCAATGCATCGCATGATGTATGATTAATTTTGGGGATTGATTTTTTTTTTGACCTACAGCTACGATGCTTTACTCATCCGAAAATGCGGTCGGTACAATGCAGATACAATCAAAATCAGCAAAATTAGACTTCCGATAGTTTACCTCTGAGATGCAAATTCATAAGTAACGATAAACTGCTTTCTCTACAAAAATAAACAAACATTTGAAAATGGCGAAAGTAATAAAATTCCCCGATTCATTCCAAAGCATTAAACTAGAATGGAACCAAAACATCATAAAGCGTATAATAATAAACAAATTAAAACTTACGCTTTCCGAACATATCTACAAACTGTCTCTCCATACCTAAAACCAGCATTGTCTCATGAAACGAATTCTCATTTAAGTTCACGAAATCAAAAACGGTAATCATGGAAACAAGTTAGGCTTAACTACACCACCAGAATCGTTCTACACGAGCTGAAACCTCATTTAACGAAGGTTAACTTCAACGGTTACACTCATTCCATTCCAAGAAAGGTTATTTTATGCCCCTCTCCTTCCCCCACAAGAGGGGAGTTTGACAACAACATTCTGAGCAGAATGTTCGAGCAAATGTGAAATTTCGACATATTTTTGGAAAATGCTTTTATTCCACGAATGAGAATTATTACTGACCAGCGCAATGCTGCGGTCAGTTATAAGCGTTTGTTATGATGCAACACTTCCGTAGCTTATGAAGTTAAAAAACTAATACCGCTGTGATCAAAATCGCATCGAATAAGATTTGTTCTCTCGCCTTATTCGCTACTTTGATTCATACCTAAAGACACCATTTACTTTTCCTCCTCGAAACGGGCCAATTTTTAATTTTTAGGTAATATTATGTGAATTCAAAAAAACACATATTTCTACAGTTTTTTATTTCTTAATGAAAAGGAAAGGAATAAACACGTGAAAATAAATCATTTATGCGATCTTGAATTTTTCTGAAGAACGCATTTTTGCTTCCCTATATTTGGTGTTGATTTTTTTTTTAAAAAAAATGAAATTTTTGGCATGACTTCTTAAAATTTACTTTGGTAATTCACATTGCTTTATAAACTGCGACTTTGAACTGTATTTTCTATCTCGTCCACAACTTATTCATAAGAAAAAAAAGACCCCTTCTAAGGGTGCATTAGTGCCGGGCAGACATGGAATATATTCAATAATTATACGAAAGTTTGTATGATTCAAATTATTGGCGTGAGTGTTTGAACAGGTCCCGAACCCACCCAAAGACTTTCGTCTATTCCCAGCGTTGCATTCTGTCACTTCATGCGGTGTAATGGAGTTAGAGAAAAGTGCGAGATAGCAGACTTCTGTCTGACCAACTAACATATGTGTGATACACATAGCGCATGCTCCGTTATCGCCGCGATAGGTATTACCGTCGGATTTTTTAAATTTTTGGCGCCTTCTTGTTTGAAATTGTTATCGTGGGTTCAGGGTTGCTATATTGGCCTTTTTTCAAAGCCCTTGGCCTTAGGAATTTTCCTTTGGCCTTAAATTCATTTTTGGCTTTATTTTCGGTAATGACTTTTAATATTTATTATTAAATATTTTTAAATAAATTTTTTGATATTACACTTTTCAAATTATATATAGTGAGCTGTCAAACAAAATAGCTATTGAATGAACCAAGGATGTTTTAAATTTTTTTCACTTAAATTTTAGTTTAATAATAGAGCCTTGCACATATCCCGATGAAGTAGGATTTGTTTTCATGAAGGACAGCCTTTTTTCATATAGCCAATGAGGTCTTCAATTTGTGCGTCAAATTTGGCCTTATTTTGCTATTTTGATCTGGCAACCCTGCGTGGATTGCTCTCTTTCTGAAAACGAGACATTTGGGCATCCAGGATGCAAATAACGGGACGTATGGTCACATTATATAACACATTATGGACACATTATTATAACATACCCCATGTTTCGTGTAAATAATTATCCAACACTTCACACCAGAAGAAGCAATTGCAAGTTCGATTTTTTAAGAGAGAAAATCCAAGTTAAAGCAGTAAAAATGTTTTTTTTTTCCTTCTTCTTTTTGAATTAAGCTAAAACCAACGAGGGAAAAAAAAAAAAAAAAAAAAAAAAAAACAATGAAAAAACAATTATTCACTCAGTACATAAAAAATAATTATTATACAAAAAAGTAATGATTTCTCTTTAAAAATTTCCATTTCAAACCAGAATGTAAATAGAGTTAAGATATATGTAATAATTCTGTTATGTATGCTTAAAGATTTTAGATTCTATTCAAATACAATTTTTTTGCTGTATAATAATTTCATAAAGGCAGAAAAATTCTATGAATATAAGAATTTTTTTTAGCATGTTTATTCCGTACAGAGTTCTAAAATGCGTGCTTTGCGTACTTTTTGACATCTTCTAAAATATTTTTGAATTTAAGCTCTCTTTCTCTCTCTTTTTTCATTGCATATGCATATTTAGGTTCCGGGGTTAATGGAGTCGTGACGTTGCAGTCACATGACAAACGCAACTGCGATCGGGAACAAAACTAAGTGGAGATCTACAATTTCGATATAAAGGCCACATACCAAATTTCACTCATCTAGCTCGTTATAGTTTTGAGTGGTTATGTTCCCATACAGTTGAAGGGTTTAGTCCAAAAGATCCGGATCAACAATTTGGGTGATATTATACTAAAATTCATCCCTCTAGTTCGTTGCGTTTTTGAATTATCGCGTTCAGAAACACACGAATAGACAAATTGAATTGGCCTCTATTCTGGTGATAGAATCACATGCAAATTTCATTCATCTAACTCGTTGGGACATCGAATTATCGTGCTCATATGCACACGGACAGAGAGACTTCCCATAAAAGAATTTCATCCAAAAATTGATATAAATATACAATTTTTGTGTAAATACCATACACCAAATTTCATTCGACTAACACTTCCCGTTTCTGTGCTAACGTGTTCATAGAGAGACAGATAGACAAATTCCAAATTTTTTTTAGGACCCAGGGAGGTCTAAAACGTAGAGATTTCATCAACATTTCGAGTGCGCATTTTTGGACGATTATAAACAAAGTATATTTGTTTACTTATCTTTACAAAGTCTTTGTATACTTCGTACATGAGGACGTAAAAATGACTTATTCACAGAAAAGTAACTGCATGCTTACCTTTAATTTCGGTACTAATATTAATGCTCATGCGTAGTACCAGACTTTAAAGCATGCCCAACAATATCCCGAGGAGATACACTGCATATTTCCCGTGACCACAGGAAAATTCCTGAGACCAGAGGGTAAAGTTTTCCCACGCCAGAGTTGACCATTCTTGGAAAAAATAACGAAGCAGATGTCAAGATTTTCACAGAATTATTGCCCACTCTAAGGTGGACACCAACAAATTTGTGAAGAAATAGAAGGGAGGCATTCACCTGTGACGAAGGGGAGGTGGACAGTTTCAACTGGACACTGAAGAAATATGGAACGGTAGAGAACCCAAAGGGTTGCCCGGCACCCTTTCGGGAAAAAGGTGGTCATAAATTTTCGTGAGGGGGGAAGACTATCATTTTGAAACCGTGCATGCATGTCATATTTTCATTAAAACAAACGCAAAAAAAGAAAGCGTGAAAAAAGGCAGTATATGTTCAATACAGCTTTTACGAATTAGAAATTCTTTTTTTTTTAATTTAACTGATTAAATTTTAACTAGTTGCGAGAAAAGGGGTTTTTTTTTGTTTTAATGAAAGCTAGGACATGTTTTAAGAATTTAAACGGCTTTTTATGGTATAAACTGCACAGGTTGAACACAAATGAAGCGATACATTTAAAAAAATAATTAAACAAACACTAAAAATGTTGGAACTACAGTTTTTTTTTTAAAATAAGAGCGTATCTCAAAAAGTTTATTTTCAGATAGGTAACGCGGCGTTACGCCGCGCCGTTCAAATTTTGCTATAGCGAGAAAATTCCGTACGCAACGGCTACCGATCAGCAGAAGCCGATGCGTGTTTTCTGGTTACTTTTTTTTAAGTTTTTCTTGAAAAACTAAAGCGTATTACGTTTTCACACTACATGTGAATTAACAAATTAAAGAGCGTAAAATTCCCTACAAATGCATGCTTTTATTTTCTTCCAGTTTTAATATTTTCTCAGATAATGGCTCTAAACCAATTTTTGATTTCCAGTAATTTACGACCCCCTAGACCACCGAAATGGCATGTTACGTATCTGGAAAAAAAAAACTATTTGAGATGCGCTCTCATTAAAAAAAAAAATTGCAGTTCCAACATTTTTTAGTTTTTTTTTTAAAATTAATTTTCGTAATGTGTCACTTCATTTGTGTACACCCTGTATTTTACGGTTTTATTGAGTTTTGATTCCATATGAGATGGTGTGGTGCACGGCCATGGTGGCGTGTATATATATGTGTATATGACAGTAAAAGAAATGTCTGAATGATGAATTTGAATGCTACTTCAGATGTCGTCTCATCATCAAACTATCGACTGAAAAATTATGAGGTTCGGTCCCAAATAGTTACGTGTAGTTTCTACACGATATATTAATCTTCCTTGGTATGCTATCAGATATTGAGACAGTTAAGAACCAAACACCGCCCGTATAGGGTTTGCCGTTTTCAGTCTAGAAGATAAATTCTTCTAAACGTCCAGGTAAAAGCATCAAAGGCAAAAGCTTGTCGGCAGCAAAAGTTTTCATAAAAAAAATTGCTGAAATTAAGGAAAGAAGTCGCAGGAATGCCAAGTCTGACAAAAGGTTAATGAGCGTTCCCCTGCTGCAAATGATGGACTAATTGATATCGAATTTGGATCTCAAATCTGAAATCGAGAAAACTAATTTATGCAGCGCTTGTTTTATTTTTGCAATACTTGCTCTTGCTTAATTTCTGTATATATATAAGATGAATGATATTTTTAAATGGACAATCTTTTAGAGCACATGATTCTAATCAATTTTATGTTTCCACTGCTGGTTTATTGATCATATTTTCCATTAAAGGGCACTGCAGTAATATCCCTTTTTCATTCCAGAGTTAAGAATCCCTGAACTAAAAAAGTGATGAATTACTTTTTTATTTATCACTTTTAGTTTCTTACAATTTTCTCCTCAATTTATAAAGGTTTAGGCATTAAAGTTTAACTATATGCCACTATTGTTTGCGCAGTTTTAAATTACTCAAATATACAAAAAAAAAAATTAAGGAGCCTGATGTTTAGTCAGAGATTGACTGATATTAAAATCATGAATCTTTAAGTTTTTGTTAATATTCAAGAAAGCTAATATTTAAAGAAAAATAGTTTTACACACACAAACATTACCACTCCTATTTTACAAAATATACGTGATGCAGTTTCGGGAATTCATAACATTTGTAGATAAAAAAAAATCTTCCCAAGATAAATTTATTAATAAAAAATTATCGCCAATACTGGGCGGATTAACAGGCAAGCTTTGACAAGTGTCCCCTGCCAGGGGAACCAGTGCAACGAGTAACTCAGGAGCTGACAATAAAAGTGGAAAGATGACCCTCCTGCTAAAAAAAAGTCCACTGTCATCCGCTTTCACAATACCAGCACGAAATGTATCTACACTCATAACGGTCAGGTTTTTTTTCTGGTCATTAAGCAGCACAATAAGGTAAAAAAGCAAGCACGGAGACAATGGTCAGTGGGGTGAACATTACCCGTACTATTCTCCCTTTAGGGGAACCGAGAGGGACTTGCCTCCTACACTGGAAATTCCAGTCTTTGGCTTTAGTAGTCACTGTATATAAGTATTCGATAAGTTATTCGACTAAAAAATATTAAATAGTGTATAATAGATTCAATAAAGAATTTTATAACTCTTTAAAATGACATAACATCGATATTTAAACATGAAAATGATAAAACATTTTAAAATCACATTTTATTTTAATCTTTTAATTCTGCATGCGCGTAGCCTGTTAATAATGCTACAGGTTGAAAATGAAGTCCACTGACAAGTCCCTCTGTGGATTCCTGTAAACTCTTTAAAGCGGTTTAATGCTCTAGAGTACCGCCTAATAGAAAAATAACTAACTATCAACTTACTTAATGCAGATCTCCGCTTTAAATGTAAAAATATCGAATTAGAACCGATATAATCTAGTTGTATACATTTTAACAAATTAGTGAAAGTAATAGTGAATTTTGTTTCACTCCATCTTGAAATCACGCTTGTTTAGGGAATCTATATAACAGTAATATTCTTCTTATTTTTTGGGAATCTATACATAAATATTCCTGTCTCTTATTTTTAGAATCTATAACATTAATATTCCTTGTTCCCTTATTTTGTGAATCTATATAACAGTAATATTCCTGCTCTTTTATTTTTAGGAATCTACAAATATTAATATTCCTGCTCCTTATTTTTAGGAATTTATATAACATTACTATTCTGTCTCTTAAGTGTTTAGAATTTTATATAACAGTATATTCTGTCTCTTGATACGATTATTCAACAAATAATACATTTATTTACCCTTCCAAACAGAGTGTATAATAGTTTGTGTCTGAGTAAAATCATAAGCGTTGTCATTATTAAGAAGAGAGTCCAGTCGTTCCCTTGTAGCATTTAATATCCTTGAGTTTTCGTATACTGTTTAAAGATAAAAAAAAAAAAGGATACGGGAATAAATATTTTAAATAAAGATTTGGGGATTATTCCAGTCAATGGCCAATTAGTAATGTTAAGGGAAGCTACATGAAGTGCCGAAATAGTGAAGGGATATATATTTTTTTTTTATACTCTGAAAAAGAAAGAATAGGTCTTAAATTAGGGAATGATAAGCAGTCAACTGGTTCAACATTTGAAGAGGCTCGAAAGTTCATTGAGCCTGGACGAATCGATATAAGAGTGCTAGCTACAATAGTTTTAAGGCGTTGTATAAATAAGATTTTAACATTTAAATATATCATTAGATATGTATAAATTATTATACCAATAAAGAAACAGTTAAAATAAAAAAAGTTAAAATTTGAAGGGGAAGAAGTAATCTGATAGTAATATAAGAGTCAGAAATCGCAAGAATGACATAGTTCCAAAAAATCACAATACAAAAAAAATCATTTAATATTGATTCAAATCCTAATCTGTCGTAATTTAAATATTTATTTATAAACCTTTCACTAGTTGAAGTAATACTTTACGTTCAGAAAAAAAGTATCTTGAAAAAATACTACATCACTATTTCAAAATTTTAACCAAAACGTTCCTTATTTTCTGTTGCCCATGGATTCGCAGCAATTTTGTTACGACCTACCAGAGCAACCCAAAAGTGAATTAAAAAAAATATGGGTAGCAAAACAGAACATTTTACCTGTAAATTCTGTCTGTGACTTTGAATATCCCACCCATGATAGTGCAAGTATCACATCTGGAACGGTCCAGTAACAAACATTAGCGACCCACAGCTTTAGTGAAGGAAGCAACTACAAAAAAAAAAGAAAGATGAATGGCGTTACCCCTCTCAAAGGTATCTTTGGACACTTCCCATTGCCTGAGTGTCCAAAAGTTCTAAAAAACTGACCTCCTTGACATGCCCCTGCCACTCAATCTCATTCCTCGAAGCACTAGGGCATTTTAAAGCAGACCGTCAGTCATGTGCAATTTCAAAGTCAGTCAAATTCTCAACTTAGTACTTTTAGAACCCCAAACATGCGAGAGTGAAAACTGTTGTCTATTACTAAGCCAAAAGACATTTAAATATGAACAAGGGGTCGATCCAGTTTTTTTAGGGGTTTATTTTGTGGGAAAAATTTTATTTTGTGAAAATAAAATATTTTTCTGAAAATAAAATATTTTTCCTGAAAAATAAAAATGTTTTGCAGGAAAAAATATGAGAGCAAAGATATTTCCTTTTGTGAAAAGAGTTTTTCTGAAAAAATATTTGTGAAAAAAATATTTTGAAAATAAAAATATTTGAAAATGAAAATATCTCTTTAGAAAAAAAGTATTTGAAAAATAAAAAATATTAGATTTTATCATGTAAAAATCTTCAATCTTACCTAATTTATATTTTACGCGGATTTGAGTTTTGTGACGGGGCCTTTATGTGAAGTGGAATTTTGCGGAAAGGCCGCAAACGGCCCAAATTTTCGCCCTTGATCGACCCATGATAACTAAATTTTAAAAAGGTGGGGACAAAGAAAAGGCAGATAAATTATAATGAGATGGAAACAAACAAGAAAAGGCAAAGAGAAGAAGTAAGGGAAAATAACTCATGGTATAAATATAGGTGATAAGTTATAAATATATATTCAACGCAATAGGTATATACACAATGAAATAATCAAAAATAACCTGTAGTAAATCAGGGATATCCAATAAGCATGCAGAGCGACAATAAGCTGAAGAAATTTCAGATTTCGAAAAAGGAAACTGGTGATTATCCCATGTTAAGAATAAATGCCTAAAATATGCGCTACAAAGTTTGGTAAGAATGATATGCTGAGAATTTCCTGAAAGATTTCTTTCAATCTTCAAGAGTGAAAGTGGGATAATCTAAATACATTCAAATCAAGACACCCCTAAACAGACTTGAATGGTTACAGTTTAGGACAAACCGTGAGGTGAGCTGTGCACCTTCTTAACCGTGTTTTATAAGCCACATATATAAGAAAATTCCTGCATAAAGGGTTCCATCCTTCGCATGGTAATGAAGGGACACTTTGCTCTGAATTATTGAAATTAACTGCAATTAAATGAAAGTAGCAAATTAAATTAAAGAGGCAAAACCACTTGGACACGCTAAAGATCTCAGGTGTCCATGTTCTTATATGGAATGAAATAAAAAATAAGAAATAGAGGTTCAGAGTTATGGTGAACCACGTTCATGAGATTATGAAAAAAAACAGATTCAAAGTTGATTGATGTATTATAAAATAATAGAGAATTTTTAATTTTCTTGCTGCCGGATACAAGTAGTGAAATACTATGGACTTGAATCATTATACATTAGAGAATTTGCTATTTATACACTAACATATAAGAAAAGAAGTGCAAATGGCAAACATGGACCTGTTTCAATTTCAACTCTGAACCTCCAAATGTCCAAACAGGGAAGAGATACACCATAGCAGTGTTAGTGCAAAATGGCAAAAACATGGACCTCGTTTACTTCAACCTGAAACCCAAATGTCCCAGTAAACAGGAAGAGACAATTACCAGTAGTGTTAGTGCAAAATGGGCAAACATGGACTCTGTTTCACTTTAACTCTTGTGAAACCTCCAAATGGTACAAATAGAAAAAAAGATACACTCCTACCATACAGTGTTAGTGCAAAAATGGCAAAAACATGGACTTGTTTCACTTTAACTCTGAACCCTCCAAATGTCCCAAACAGGAAGAGATACACTACCATAGCAGTGTTAGTGCAAAATGGACAAACATGGACTTGTTTCACTTTAACTCTGGAAACCTCCAAATGCCCCAAAACAGGAAGAGTAATCTAATCACGAGATAAATTCCAAAATCTATAGAGTTAAATTCCTGTTGAAGACAAGTGAAGATTTTCTTTAAAATTTAATTAACCAAAAAATAGAGTAATTGGAAAATAAAAGGATAGTAATTAACACAAATAACTCATTGCAAAAAAAAAGCAAATTTCCAGGATCTAAAAAGCATTTTAAAGCTTTTTTATGAAGATTCTCTATCACCGACACACTGGAGATGACCAAATGCGTGTAAGACTCATGCAGAACTGTAACATTCTACAAGATTGCGGAAATTTAACTGATACGTAGTGTGGTTATCTCTGAGGTTTGCTCTCTTGAAAGTTCAACTGGAAAGTTCCTTCAAAGAAATTCCATCTACTGGGAAAGCACACATGAGAGTTTCGGGCACCTGAAAAGAGATAAGGCGGATCCAAGGCACTGTGGACCGGACCACTAACTGAACTCAGCAGACATACGTTGCGACAAAATGCAACTGGTGGGAGCAAGAGACTACTCACCCACAGCTGATAGGAAACCGAGGACGACGGTGATTTAGGGAAACAGTATTGTTTCTGATTAACCCGCGATTTGCTAAAAGGCTGTACATAAAAAACAGGTTTTCTCTGGCCTCTGAACCTCTCATTTCTAAAATAAATGAAGTATTTGACGAAATAGCTCTGGATGACTGGCAGGAATAAATGCCCTTGCAATCGGCATATTAGTTGGTTACATAAATCATTAAAGATATTTAAACAAATAAACTTTTTCAATATATTGATTTTCCCATCTACGCATTACGCGGACATCAAGGATCAATAAAATAAAATACCTTGGTTTTATAATCACTAAGGACTGTTAAAAGCGCACACAAAAAACTGAACTGCTTGATCCATTCTTTATTTTAAACAAAAGTATCTATGATTAGATGCACAATAAGAAACCATCTCCAAAACGCATATTTTATTAAGATAGAGCTGTTTTCGCAAAGGATTATGATAAATCTAGTCAATTTTAATGCTGATTTTTTTCAAAATTATTTAATGTACAATTCGAAGCTGCATGAAGGGGTTTTCCAGCTTTTAAAATGTGAATCAAAAATTTATTTGCACATGATGCCCTCGGCATAATCTTCGGTAAGGCAACAGAGCCCATACCTGTTACAAACGTTTGTTTCAACTCCTTCGCTTAATGATATCTGCTGAATAGGCTCTGGTAATGGTGCCTGGAGTGGTCTCTGAGAGCCTCTACAGATCTGGCTGCAAGTGCGTACTCAATCAATATTGAAAACGTACAGTAAAACAAAGTAAAATAGAATTCACAATGATGTGTCATACTACAGAAAAAGAATGCTTTTAATAGGTTAAGCCCTTTGAAATGACCATTTTTTTTATAGTGGTTATTTTTTTAATGCCAAGAATAGATGTTGTTTAAAAGAGCTATTGCAATGAGGTTGCCTTTAGTTGCCTTGTGTGGAAGCTGTAAGTAGCCTTACTGTCATATCAAATCCAAAATAGCAGCCAGTGTTGAGTAATAATAATACTAATATAAAGAAGATATTTGAATAATCTGATCTCTTGTACCCATAGATTCCGACTCAACAGATGGCGTTGTAGAAGGGACATTCCATTTCAGGCCTGAAAAAAAAAAAATATCACGGAAAACTAGATTCCCACCAACTCAAAAATAAATTACGTGATCTCGCTCCCTTTTTTACACCACAAAATCCACCTCAGTTTAAGGACCAACTCCAGAACTCAGGTCTACAACAGGCCAGAGAGGCCTAAGTCAGAATAAGAGTCGCGGCTGCTTCTAGCTAATCTGGGCACCTTACCATTGTCAATAATTATAACATCAACATATAAAGCACTAACAATATAAGCAGAAGCGGAAATGTGATATTTAACTGTCATTCATGTCTTAAAAGGTAAAAAAGGTGGAAGCAGAATTCCAGAACTACTTTCTAAAAAAATTAAATCCAGTTAAACTTGGATTAATATGAAGTACAAATAAACAAAGGGACAATCCAGGACAGTTTTACTGGTGCTAAGGTAACTGGGACATCTAGCCGCCAATATTTCAGCAACCAACTCCCAAACTCATCCCTCCCCTTTTCAAAAAAGCTAGAAAAAATGTTTATAGGATTTTCTTTTGTCTGTCCTGTCACTTCAATTAATTCAATGCTCTGGTAAGAAATATATATATATATATATATATATATATATATATAAAACGTCCAAAATGACACGAAAAAGTTTGAAAATAAAATCCGAAACAAACGATACATTATTGATTTCCCCGCTTATTTTTTCTCGATAATGAGATATTTTAAATGTAGAAAAACAGTACAGAGTAATGTTAATCTGAAACATTATTAAAAAATGTAACGTGAAATGATTATTATACAGCAAGCAATATATGTGAGACAAACAACACGTTAAAACACTGCCGAAAATACAATTGAAGTCATTCAGTTGAAGGTTATGACAAAATGTGCGCTCTTATGTCGTCAGCCAATGAACTTGTAATAATGTATGCTTAAAGGCCTGAAGAAACTCTGCGGAGAATGGAACAGAAAAAATCTTCGAACTGACAAGGAAAATTGATTTAAAAACGGAAAGATATTTTAACCATTCTAGTTTTAAATCCGACAGAAACAACCCAGTCACAAGCTTTGAAAAAAAAAAATGATATGGTTATTAAACAAATGGATGTGAATTTTTTAAGAAATCTGAACTGAAAATTAATTAAAAGTGACTATTTTTCAAAGAAATTTCAAATTCAGTCAGTAAATTACTTTAGAAATAAAAAAAACTCATTAGAACGGAAATTGATTATCCTTTCCAGATGGTTTATTCTACTGTAAGCAACGGTCCAAAATCATGCTATTGAAATTGTGCGAAACCGCACCCAAAACATTAAATAAAAAAAAAAACTCACAATTTTAAAATCTTCGGTTTCAACGTGCATTGAAATGTCACCATTACGATCACCTAGAACAATTATACGTGCAAGTGATAGATTCGTCTGGACATCGCACTTACCAATTACACAAACATTTTATAAGTTCCAGACAATTTCATTTATCTTCAAATATACAGTTTCTAGGTAGACCCAATAATAAAAATAAATGGTTATAAAAACGACGAAATCTCTTAAATGAATGATAAAAGTCTTCAGGAGAAAACAAAAAGAGGAAACCATTACATACATGGTCCAAACGTATTTTTTACAGAAGTTAATTCTTTAAAACACATAACTCTATATATAAATGATAAACAACAATGTGGGTCTAAAATGAATGACAGCTATAACATTCGAGGCCTTTTCTACAAGATGTGAAATTCTTTCAGGTAACAAAAAAACAATGCTTATAGATGTATTGAACTGATAGGTCAAATAGTACATTAATCCAGTATTGGGATTACCACTGGAAACAATGCCACATCTCTGGAAAGTTTGTGCACTCTTTAGGGGATTTGATGTTTATGCATACGCAGTTGACTTATAAAATGTATTGTTCACAATGCTATGAGTACTGCATTGAAGTAAAGTTAGTGTCGGAATTTTGTTTATCATGTTGGTCTGGCAACGTTTACGTGTGTCATCATGCCAGCAAGCGTGTAGGAGGTCAAATCTAGGGTAGATTAGTTCTGGCCACTGTTATCGAGCAAGCCAGGAGCTGTTAAGTAAAGACCTTATCCATTCACTTAGAAACAAAAAAGGTTTGAAGAACTATACGGAATGAACTGTACCCCAAGAGCAAATGGCCACGCCTAAATGGAGGGAGTTTCTTTTGAAAACGGGTCACGACCTCAAGTAGGGGCTGTGAGTGAATATCTGCAATGCTTGCGTCTATCACAGTATTAATGCTAGTAAACAACCGTGGAGAGCACCTTAGACTAGTTAAACACTAAAATTAATCGAATAATCCATCAGAGGTCGATCCAGGCTTTTAGGGTCCCTTTTTCGAGGGAAAAAAATTATTTTATGAAAATAAAATATTTTGTGATTTTAAAAAAAAATCATGTGAGGTTATTGAACCAAATATATGTATAATTTGATATAACCTGAAAATACTCGTATATATATTTGTGCAAGCATTCATTCAAAACTTTAAAAAAAGAAGCTTCGTTTTAAAAAAATAATAGTGGATTATTGCTAAAAGTATGTTGAAAAATTGAACTTATAATGTTTAATTATGGTGAAATGCATCTTCAAGACAAAATCGATTTGATATAGAAAGTAAGGATACCTAATTGTGGGGGAAATTGAGAATCGTTGTTTGGCCGTGGAAAATTTTAAAAAAGGGATCATTTTTATAAAATGAAATTTTGCAAAAAAGGTCGTTTTACGAATTTGATTTATGAAGGGGCCGGAAATCTATTCTAATTTTCGCCAGGAACCCATGCATTTTAAATGAGTTTTAATTGACCTATTTATGGTTTATTTCATGTTTTGTCTTCTTATCTAGCCATTTGGGATAGACAAAATTTTCGAGATCTGTGAGTGGAAAAAAAATTGGTAGTTCTATTTTAAGTAGTTGTATTCAAAAGCAAAAAAGTTGCGCATCAAGTTTGAAATTCATTCTAAAATGATTTCATGCAAACGTAAAATTCAGGATATGATTGATTGAAAATGCACGTTTTATCATTGGAAATAAAAAAACCTAATGAGAAATGAATGTATACGGAAGAATATTGTTCAGAATGGATATTTAAAATCAGAAAGAATTAAATTACTTTACAAAATTGATTTATTTTTTACAGTTTGCTGTATATTAACTAAAATATGGAGGGTTTCTACCATGTTAGCTGTGATTAAGGTTTTCTTAAGACTATTATCTAATTTTGAAGTAACAAGAGGTTTATTTTATTACAAACATCGTCATTTTGATCCAGGGTCAGATGACGAGGGACGACACTTGCGCCAGTACCCCCAACTCGAACTTCCATGACACATCAGGTTTGCCCCTGATAACAGAGGATGCAATGCACGAGGCCCAGACGCTGTCTTGATTGGTGAATTGTGGTTTCGTATATCGAACCCTGGTTCCGAACTGAGACCCTACTCTACATGAGACCACCGCGTACAGCTATAAGTATACATCTCTTTCAGACAATGCACCGCTTTGAAGTTAAATGGCCCATTGGTGATGACTTTCAAGCCATTTTAAAATGATGTTCAAAATGACCAGGACGACATCTGCTAATTTTTTCCATCCGTTAAACATAAATATAATATCAATATATTATTTGTCTATTTTAAAGAAAGGTTTAAACTGTTGGCCCAATTATTTCAATGCTTGAGAAATTGACGAGGTGCACCCCTGGAGGGGGGAGACCCGCCATGCAGCTGGGTGATGTCTCGCATTACCCTGCTGAAGTAATGGTCATAGTCGGAAATTGTCAGCCTTATTGCATGGTGATTATTACAAAATGGCTACTATACAAATGAAAGCAGATTATGGTGAGTAAATGAACACAGTTCCACCTACATCCTTGGCAACAGGGTGGAGTTTTCTAGGTGGTAGGGCTTCCTGTCGGGGAAAAGTTTAGTAATGGGGTAAAAAATCTTTTGTGGCCGTCGGGGAAAATTTTGTACGGGGTATTCAACTGTAGTTGATAATAATTTGCGAAAATTTGAGACCACCTCCATTACACCTGTCCTCCTGGTACAGCAGGTCGTTCTGACCTGTCGGGGAGACTGTGCCCCTGTCGGCAAATCCCCCCCCTCGCGTCAGGCAAACTCTAGCGCCATCTCCTGTTTGGCACGGGTTGCACACTCTGAATCTTTCGCGCATTTACGCAATATGGCACATGTGGTTTTTTGGCTTGAAACACCTTTGTGTAAACAAGAATTCATAAGTCATGATTCATAGTTTAGCGCATACCCCACAACCAGGTGTCGAAATGCCATTGACAATAATTCAGATTTCAATGTTTAAAATTCAGGCCAGCATTTTTGATACATATATCAAACTGGGAGTTCACTGAGTCGACAAGTTATTGTCCGAAAACGAAAAGAACGTAAAAGAGCTCTGGCTGAGAAACAGACATCTGAAAAGGAAGACTCTGAGAAATTATTTCAATATTTTTTTACGAGCAAGGCATATTTTCGTATCTGCAACGAGTGACACAGCTTAGTTCCGGTCAGTGAGCAGTCAACGCACAATGCTAACACGCGTTACAACGATTTCGCAAATGGGAGAAGCGCGTCCAACCAAACAGAAATTGCAAGCAAAGCACACAGATGCGAGAGGGACCGTCTCAATATCGCAGCACTCCGATTTCAAGTCATGCTGTCACGTTGAATTCATAGGTGGTAGGTAGCAAAATTTTCATTTCAGTCGCTGTAACTCGCGATTTTTAAAATAATAATTTAATTTATTTTATATCAGCTACCTGTAAATAAATGAAATTGTGAGTTTTTATTCGTTCTTTGAGAAACAGATCACACGATTTCTTAAATTGCGTACCCTTGCCCCAATGATGAACTCCGGATTTCGAAATTATGCGCGCGTAACTTTCACACCGCCTTCTTCAATTCTATTTGTCAATTAGTTGTAAGCAAAACTAGTTGAGAAAATCATCTTGACATTGCATTGCTACGATAAGAACCCATAAGATACGATAAGAAACCCTTGCTTCAACATCATGTGAAAAAAAAAAAGTTGTGAACACTTCAAATACTGAACTGAAATAAGAAACAAATCCGACAGGGAGATTACCACGCAATTTACAATTACTATTTCGAATACAGACTGCAAGATGATTTCGAAGGAATACCACGAAGTTAATCTAAACCTTCTCAAACTGTGGGAAAGTCCCTTAGCGAGATAAGCTTTGGGGTCGTGAAAACCTTAATAACATTTGCTTTTACCAGGTTCTTAAGCAAATACTGCTTCAAACAATTCACTGAAAAAGTCAGTAATTAATTGCATTAAATTAATTACTGACTTTTATAAATACCTTTTTCTGAAATACCTTTGTCTTTATTTGATGTTAACCAATGCTTCACTCGTTCAATTTACTTTTCCTCTACCACGAACTTTTTTGCCAACTGAAAAGCAGTAGCGAGTGGAAAACAACTCAGACAGTCACTATTTTACGAGCAGGCTATTCATCCTGAGGAGAGAGAGAGGAAAAAAATCTGTTTAAAACCACTAAACTGTTTTGTTTTCTTCCCTACTACCTAAATAGATGCCACCTTCTGTTTTGGGAATATATTACCGTTATAAGTTCATAGAACATTAGTGATGCTTATAGTTAGTTTCCACGAAATTTTTGTTTCAAATTAATACGTCTGTGAAAGGCTTAAGTTTTATAAATTTAAAAATATGCGCCTATGAAAGTCTTTGTTTTAGTTTATAAGTTTAAAAATGCCATAATTCGATGCATGTACAGCGTAAGAGCAAAATACTTTTGTGGTTACGTGAATAGGAAAATGAGTCCATTCTTTTTAAACGCCAACACTGCATGCGTAATTTAGTGTGGGTGAAATTCTAACAACTTAAAGCATAATAGTTTGCAATTATATTTTTATGCATATCCAATCGAAATCCTGTAGAGGCTACTTTAGCGTCATGAAAACTGTACGCTCAACCTCAAAGACTCCTACCCCCATCCATCACCAAAAGGTCATTGCCATTTTGCTACACTAAGATGGCAAGAGATTCGGGATTAATCGCACAGTCCCGAATTTCCACTGCTTGTCACGGATTCAAAACATGTCCCGGATTTCACTTATACGCAAATAGCTCATATTTAAAATAAAAAAAAAACAATAAAAAAATAGATTTGGTTTTAAAAAGGCAGTGAAAATAGTTAATTTTACATAAAAGTAAAGAGCAATTTTAGCTTTACATATAAAGTGAACATATTTCCCGAATTAGCAGAAACACTCGATTTTTGAGTCCTTGTCTCTCCTAGAAAAATAGTCCTGAATTCAATGAATGCCTCATATTCGAATTAAATTTCCTGCACTGTCTTGTTTTATACTTTTTAGTATATAATTCAAATTTTTAAAAAAAAGATGGACTAGACTTAACTTCTAGAAAAGTTAAACTACAGATAATTCTCTTTTTCAACTTTTACACTTCATGAAATAAGGTCTCTTTAATACGATTAAGGTAGATGAATTAGCTAGGAGGAAAAACCGTAAAAGTAATACCAAAATGTTTTATTTACGTTTCTTGAATTCTTTCTTCTTATTTTTGAGAATTTTTATAATTAACTATTTGATTTTTTAACATTTATTTTCTGGATTTTGCCCAAGAACCCCTCCTTTCTTCTCCAAGCAAGCATCCCGGGTAGCAGTGCACTGGGGTTTTGGACGTCCTTACGGCTCTTCATTAGTTGGATGGATTTGGAACCCTTCTGCCATACTGAATATTTAAATTAAAAGTATAATTTTCAATGGCTGCTTGGTTTCAATTTGATGCAAAAAGAAATACAGTCGACGCTCATTATAACGACCACACATTATAAAGACCAGTGTTAAAATCCCCAACTGTGTTTCCCTATGCACTCTATGTTATTTTATTTCCGGTATAACGACAGTCCAGTGTCGTCTAAATCCAATACAATGGCCGAATTCAGCGACACTCTTCCCGCTATTTTTCCAAAATTCCTTTATTTTCTACTTTAAAATCTATTTTAGAAACATATTTTTACTTGATAAAATGTTATTTTTAATACCAATGATAAAAAAATAATTTGAGCATTTAGTTGGAATCTCTTTAAAAATAGCCTATTTTTACGGAACTGCTGAACGTGCATTATTAATTATATCCTCTATAGCGACCACTCACCTTTTGCTATAGGACACAGAGGGTCGTTATAACGAGCGTCGACTGTAGTAGTAAAATTTTCCATTCAGATGGGCAGATTATGCCCATTCCAAAGAATCCACCAGTTCATTAGATTTTTAAGTCCATTAGTCCTTTGCAGACGAATTTCGGGAGAAGGTTGCAAATGGAGTGTGTTGGACAATCCTCGGAAGATAATCCAGAGTCAAGGACCCCTGTGAAATTCAATCATCGAGGGGGGGGGGGGGGATGTCCCCAACTTCCTCTGTGGATGCTGCAACACCACAAGCCACACGTGGTCCAGACCGACGAAAGAGAAAAGAAAGAAAAAAGGAAGGTGGATTGAATTTCGGGACCTTCATGTTTACATCCCAGAGAGGACGTGAGAATTATATTGGACGGGGTCCGCGATAGTGCAGGGGGGGGGGGGGGGGGGTAAGGCTTTACTGGGTCCAGGGAAAGACCCTCTGAAAACAGGGTCAAGGGTCGCAATGAGGGCGACGGCAGGGTGAAACCAGAGATTAGGAACCTAGGGGTGAATGACCAGAAACGGTGGTGGAATGGGAGGGAAAAAAAACTTTTGGGGGTCATTGGGGATGGTCTCATAGTTAAGGTGCAAGTTGTCAATTTTTTTCGGATGTTTACGTTGTTTGGTCCAGTTTGAAGAGGTCAGTAAACATCTTGCCCCCCCCCCCCCCCCTAAAGTTGACCTCGGATAGGGTTATTATTCGCTATGGACTTACAAATCCGAAAATGTTTTTCAGGACCCAACGGCTTTTTCCTGGACATTTTTGTTAGAAGTTGTTAGGCTATAATATGTTTTATTGCGCGAAAATCCGCGATAGCGAGAATAACAAGTAAAATTGCAAATACGAATGTTACGAATATAAAAGAAAAGCAAACAATTAGAGTAAAAATAAGAATAAATAATAAATGAAATAATTATAAGACAGATAAGAGATTCTCTGATTTTTTAAAATTATTTCTAAGATGAGCAGTTTATTCTTCAGTGAAATAAAAAAAAAGAAATGAATAAAGGCGACAAACGAGTCACAAACATGTTCGAAAAATTTTGAATTTTAGACAAGCGAATTTTAAATATTTGTGTATGAACATTATTTTCATTTTAACAGAGAGCTTTTTCAAATGAATTCATTTGAATTTGAGTTCTACGACGAAGATTGCAGAGGGTAAACTTAACAGAAAAAAAAACATAAATAGAGCATATGTAATTTAAATAGAAAGCACTAAATTAATTAACCATCTTTTGGCAAATAATAAATTTAAATTACATGAAATTATTACAGAATGCTCAGAATGTAATAATCATGAAATACCAATACTTTGTTTTAAAAGTGTAATGTGGAAGAAGTCAAAAGGACCTATCAGAAAAGATCTTTATGTGCACACCTAATGATCTAGATCCAAACATGTAGATGTTATAATAATATGACAAATTAATTGAGAATATTTTTATTATAGTGTTTATTCGACATTAATTTCAAATAATAATAACAATTCTAAAATAATAGAATTGCTTTTGTTATACTGGGTATATAATATATTATTATAAATATGTAATATAATAAAAATATTTATATAAAAACAATTTATTTTTGTGTATAATAATAATAATAATTTTCATATGAGTTCATTATTATCTTTAACCACTCACTTACAGAAAGTGATCGCAGAAAATCTCTCTTGCCGCCACAAAGAGGTGGTTTGTGAATTACAGACATGTTTACGGGGAAGAATCCCGCCAACCAGAAATTTATGGAAAACACACTTTGACCCCCCTGCGGAAAATAAGGAAAGCGGAGAAGCAGGAATGGTGCACTTCAACACGGGGTCATCTGATCTTTTAGATCAGTGCTTATTCAGTTCTCTCCCCTCTCCCCATTTGCACATCCCTTTTAAAACCCAATTCGGTAAATGCACCTCTTAAGCTTAAAGTAACTACTTTTAAACAGCGACACTTCTTTTTAAAACTTATGTTAATATTGTATAAAATACTGAAAATATATTAAGATGTCGGAAGAGATAAATTATTTCATTCAAAAAATTAAACCACACAAGTAATTATTGTAATATTTCGTCGCTTAACAAGCAATACCACCTATCTCAATTTTTTGAAATTCAAAGAGGAAGAAAATACTCAATTTTCCGCAACCAATAACGGATATTCCTGATTTTTTCCCATCTGATATCAAACATCAGACCGCATATTAATACTAGATGTGAAAAAAAAATTCAAAAACATTTGTTATTGATAGCGAAAAACTGAGTATTTTTTCAAACTTCGAAATTTCAAAAAATTGAGATAGGTGGCGTTGCTTGTTAAGCGACGATTTGCAACTTCGAAAGAATTATAGTCAAAAGTTAAACACTGCCAAGACCGATCAAGCATTCGACAAACTTTTATTTTATTATCAAAATATTTATTTGCTTTGTATATAAAAACTCCTAGTGACTGAAGCATTTTTGAGACCGAGCTAGCTTTAATACACTTAGATTTTTTGAAATCAGCCTATAAAGATTCACGGTATGAGGTTAAACCTACTACTGGTACCATCTGCTATGTTTACTCTAAATCTAGAGCGAAGTTATTAAGACTATCGCAACGTTCATTTTTTTTTTTTTTTTTTACCTTCAAGAAGATGCCACAAGAAAAGTTCTCTCCTTTATTTCAGTATTGACTGAGGACTATCATTTGGAACCATTTCCTAGATCAACTATGATATTTTCAACTTTAAAAAATAATTATTTCAACTTTAAAAAATAATTATTTCAACTTTAAAAAATAATTATTTTGGGCCGAGGTGGCTTGAAGATTAGGTTCTGAGCTTAGAGTCGAATGGTGCAAGGTTCAAAACCCCGATTCAAAAGAGGGCAAATATAGGCAAAAGGGCAATAGGCAAAAATGGTGCAAACTACATTCGACTTTGAGTGTTAAATGCCCTTATGCTGGTCTGGTGTAGAAGCTCAAAAAGGAGCATGCTGCCTCAGCCAACTGACCACGGCTCATGAGGTCCATCCCTAGATAGCCCTCGCGTTTTATCAAAATGGAAAGTTAATATAACTCAAATAATAGTAATTACGACGCATTTGTAAAAATATTTAGAATATAAATAAAAGTGACGCAAATATTTGTGTTTCTTGTATCATCCAGTGTACTGCCTTGCAGGCAGCGCAAATTGTGGCAGAGTGCGATAAAGCAAGTGTTCAATAAGAGACTAAAATATTGTATATAGCCAAGTCTTGAAATTAATTTATAATAACAGGATTAATAAAATTACTAATACAATAATCCGGATCTGTCTCTCAGTAACGCTCTGACGTCACCAACAATAAAACTCGCTCCATAGCACTGCGAGACGTTAAACAGAATTATTTCATTGTCATAGAACCTAAATTTCAGTAATTTTAAATTTAAAATAGTAATTGTCGTTCTAATTTCAAATTTAATAGTTATAAAATAGCGAAATAAAATTTGCTATCCATTGATATAAAAGTTATCTCGCTATGATCAATAGTTCCCGAGAAATTTTAAATTATATTAATCATATATTTCAAATTAATTTCCATTTTTTAATAGAAAGTAGTAAATCACGTCAGTGGTATATCATGCGCGTGATATAGTTTGGACGCCACGATGCACCTGATTATTTAGTGCAATCGTGATGATATAATTCGATAATATTTTTTGGCAACGTTTGACAAGCAGAGAAGTGCTTTGCTTTCATTAGAATTTCGAAAAAGAATTCCATTGAAATTTTAACTTTTGACTTACGTTTGACAAGCTGAGAATTTCATGGTTATTGAATAATAATAAAATTGTTAAACAACGAAACATACTTACACGGAATGCTGTTTACCAAGAGGTTTTTTGAGCAAAGAAATATGTAAATAAAAAAACATTTCCTATCATAAAACATATGTTTATTTTATTTGTTTTCAATTAATGTTAAACATTTCTCTCGCATATATATCTATTTAAATACGTCAAATTTGACAGGAAATCTCTCAAATGAAGAGGCAATTTGCACCCGTTATACCATGACGGGTGATTTTTCTAGTTAATTATAATGAATGAAGGATGAGTTTGAGCCTAGTCTACCAATAGAGCTAGTTAGTACATAGAGTGGCTACAACCTATACTAGGAAATTAATGCATCTTTTAATATTTTCTTCTTGTATTTTTCCCAGAAACTTTCAAATGTTAGGCGATGCTTGAAACTGTTGTTAGGCTAATAAGCATAATTGGGAAAAAGAAAAGACATCTACTTGAGCGAAACATTATCACACAGGTGTATTTTGGATTTCTGTGCAATACCGGTGATAATGGAGGGATGAAACATACTTTTTTTATCCTTGTTACTCATCGTACATCACGCCTTCACATGAGTCACTTAAGACAACGCGTCTTGAGAGCACGCTTAATTATAGAGGCAAAAATTGCTCACAAAAAGACAGGGCGTTGTCATTCAGAAAATAGGTTCGGGATTACTTTTAGTGCGATTGAGGGGCACAAATAAGATGGATAAAGGGCGTCAACAGGTAGATGATGAAAGGAAATTCGAACGGTAAATGGCAGCAGAAAAAGGAAGTCGTTAGCCAAGTTAAATTAGATTTCTATAACCTGCATTAGATTTAATTTATACCACGAGCAGATATAGCAAATCTAATTGCAGAAAAGATTGTCACGAGTTATACATGAAATTAATAATACCGCCTAGCAACAGTATAAAATAGAAATTAATAATAGCTGTCTAGCAATTCTATACAATTTCCCTCATCTGACGGCTCTACGCGTCGAAGATATCGAATAAGATAAATTGATCTTGATATATTACATTACAGAAAGTGAATAGCGCCGCTAGGATATAATAAATTAAAAATTAAAGACGAGGAATCCATAAGCGGATTAAGGCCTCAGAAATAACCTAATATGATTGAATAATTAAATAAAATGAAATCAGTCACTGAAAGTTAATATTAACATTAAAAAGAAAAACAATTCAGACTTCTATATTCAATACCTACTTAATAAAATTCAATTTAAAAATGAAATATCCGGGTATGTATTCAATTTAGTGTGGGAAAGACAAGCAATTAATCTGATAAAAATTCTGCACTTGCAGACCTTCATGTTGTAGCAACATTTAAAATAGAGATAATATATCTTTCAACGTAAATGATTAATTGCCACGTTTAAGTACTTCTTCCCCAAATCCTCGAAAAGTTATCAAAATCCAATTGTTACACATTCGGGTAATCCTAAATTTTCATGCCAAGTAGGAAGAAATCCATTAAACCGCATTCAACCCGTATTACCGCAAGATAGATAAAGAGATGCGGAGAAAAAATAGCTTTTTGGGAGACTTCTGCTGAGAAACATGTGCACATTTGTCTGGCATGTGAAGAAAACCAGAAAAGGCTTCAGGCAGAAAAGCTGACCGCAGAACAAAAATCCGGTGCATTCGGTACGAAGAATTCACCGATGTTAAGGTGACATGGTTTTAAATTTAAGTTAATAATTATTGCAATTAAGGCTGCTCTCAACAGACTGCATGCATATTCATCTCAACAAGCCTTTAATAATCTGAATACGATATTCTATATTAAGGATATCTAGAATTTAATAAAAAAAAAAATGTCAACTTTAAGGAAATATACGTTACGAAATAAACCAAGCCCTCCCCTCGAATTTTCTGAACACTTCCATAATACGGCGCGTTTTGTGTTAAATTTGTTATACAGTGATAAGAACTGAATATGTATTTTGGAGCAATACTTCTTCCCATTAACTAATTTGATTCACAAGGGGAAAGCATGATTTGGGAAATCCAGTTTCCCAAATCATGCTTTCCCAGCATGAGACTTGATTTATTAATAGAATACCTTTAGGGTGTTCATCCACTAAAATGCTAAAGCGCAATGGCCAGCCAATTATGAGAAAATACCCTCAAACTTTTGGCATAGCTTATATACCAGTAAGTTGCCATCGTTAATAAAGCTTGAATAGTATGGTCAGTATATTACTGGCGTGCAAACATTTTGCCTAGAGTTCTATCCCGCCTCCGTTTTCTTTTTTGAAAATATTTTTTAAAATTAATATTTAATTAAATTTAAAATTTATAAACATCTTTTAATCAAATATTAATAATTTTTAAGCATTAAATAATTTTTTATTCATATGATATATGAATCATAGTCATAATTTAATTTTTAAACTGTTAAATAATCATAAAGACAGCTTTAATGATATTAAATAATAAGTATAATTATTATTATTATTATATGTCATTAAAATTTTTGAATGATTCCGTTAGAAACAAACAATTACAAAATTTCCTATCTAGCCTTACGGAACTGGTTTTGGTCGGGAAAGAATGTATTTATAATTATTTAACTGTTTAAAAATTATATTATAACTGTAATTCAAGGATGATATAAATAAGCAATTTTTTTTCAATCAAATGATTAATATTTTAAATTAAATATTTATAATTGTTAATTTAATTTCAAATTATTAATTTGAAAAATTATTTACAAAAAAGAAAATATAATTAATTATAAATACAAATTTAATGGTACAAAATAATAACTAATTATAGTTGCTCTCATTAGATAATTATATTAGTGCTCTCATCGTAAAAGAATCTAACGGGGATTTTTTTCCTCAGTAAATTTTTGAAATTTTCCGACATTTATTAATTTTTATTTACATACAAGAACATCTTATAAAAAAATTAGAAATAAAAGAATATTTTGACATATTGCATAATTAATAAATGGTGTACGTTTTTTTTATAGATCTATGGGGAAATAAACTTCAGATTTTGGACCGTCTTTCTCTGTATTCAAAGGTTTAACGGCTGCTCTCTCTTTTTCGGTCAAACCCGGTTCCGTAAAGAAAATTTTACAATTACTTTAACGGAATCATTCAAAAAATTTTATGACATATAATGATAATAGCAATTATACTTATTATTTAACATCATTAAAATTGTTTCTATGATTATTTAACTGTTTAAAAATTAAAATATGACTATGATTCATATATCATATGAATAAAAAAAATATTTAATGCTTAAAAATCATTAATATTTTTTAAAAAGATGATTATAAAATTTTAATTTAATTAAAAATTAATTTTAAAAAATAATTTCAAAAAGAAAACTGAGGCGGGATCGAACCCTGGGCAAAACGTTTGCACGCCAGTACTATACCGACCATGCTATCACGCTTCAACAACGGTGACAACTTATTGATATATAAGTTATGCTGAAAGTTCGACGACCATTTTCTTCCAATTGGCTGGCCATTATTGCGCTTTAGCATTTTAATGGATGAACACCCTAAAGGTATAATATTAATAAACCAAGTCCCATCCCGAACTGAACTTCCCAAGTCGTGCCCTCCCCTTGTCAGAATTTGTAAAAAATAAAATTTTTGGTGTAAAGAATGCATGCAAATTTCCTCCATCTAGTGCGATCCGTTTTGGAGTTATTGCAATGACACACACATAATTGCAAAAATATGTTTTTTTTCTTTGTTTTTTTTAATTCAGGGAGATAAAAAAAAATAGAGAGACTCATTTAAAACTAGAAGATGAAATTTTTTGATGATTGCAATACTTTCTCTTTGCATATATCCTAACCGAGAAAGTAAAAATAATAAACAATGCCATTCTAGAATATTTAAAAATAGTCACAGATATACTAAACGGATATTTTTATGATAAATCTGGAACACACACATCTTAAATGAATTTAACAAAAGAGCAAATTAAAACAAATTAATGAAACTCCTATTGATTTTTGATAAATTAAAATGACAAACAATCGACAATACCTTTTTTTTTTAAAACACTACACATTTAACTTCACTTATTTCATGCTTGTAAAGATGGAATTTAGTAAGCCATTTTTCACTCACTTCCTGATGTACTGGAGTTTTGAAATATTGTACTCTTGTGTTTTATCGATCACAGATTTTTAATGTTTTCAGAACTAAATTGTCAATTAACCATTAATGAAATCAAGTTTTGATTCCGCGCCAGTGGTGCCATCTGATAGTGGGTTTGTGAAACAATTGATTTTAAGATTGAAAAGCATAAAAGTAATTAAAATAAAAAAAATAATCTGCTGTTTAGTACACTAATATAAATGCTTTTTTAAAAACTGTCTTAACCCTATGAGCCCTATTCCGCCTCATTCGACAGTGGCCGGACTCAGGCGGTTTTGGGCGCCTAGGTGAATTTTATGGGAGAAAATTAGTCCCTTTCTTAGTTGACAATTGATCGCAGAACCGAGGGTGTCGTCCTCCTGGAATTTCTGTAGAGAAAGGAAGGATTTCATTCTGATTTCATGAATGAAAATTTACTCCAGTTTTTGAGGCACTTGAATTCTTACTCTAGCCAGGTACAAAGAGTTAAATTAAATTTATTTCAGTAATGAAATATTTCATTTATGGCACAACACTAAACTGCCATATCACTTTTTACGACAATGCAGAATTTTGAAATGCACATAAAATTACGTCACTTGCGTTTATTTACCTATTTAATAATATTTTTCAGTTTAAATTCCGTCAGTCCGCAGTCGAAGAAGTCCCGAAGGCAAACCAACAATGGAGCGACAGAAACTATCCTTCATAAAAGCATCATTCCCTCCTCTTTTCTCATCGTCTGAACTTGGAGTCGTAAATCAATTGATTCACGGCGGAGTCTCAAGAGCTTTTCCAGGGGATATTAACGAAGACGAATTAGAAAGCAGGACGACATTTTTCACTTCCTGCGCAAGAGCCACAATGGACCTGACCGACTGCATAAAACTTCACAAGACCATTTATATTTTTAACTTTTAAAATAAATCACATAGGAGAGAGAAAAAAATGGAAGACGATGATAAAAAACGACGAGGACAAAAGAGAATTTTTTTTTCTTAACCTTTAGAATTGTAAAGGTGAATTTCGTTACAATTATTTTAAGTTTTTTATCAGTTCAAAACAAAATCCTCAAAAAGTGACGACCGACGTTTTTGTCGCTTGAATTTTAGCTCCTAATTAGTGCCTTTAAAAAAAAAAAACTATTCATATATCCGTCATATAAACTACCGTAATTAAGCCAGTTTGGGTAACCACCATTAATAAGAGAAGATAATTTTTCTAATTTAAGAATTAGAAAAATTGGCGAGAAAAAATTAAACGATTTGGCGAGGACAGTTAATGAATGAATCAGAAGAAACCAGCAAACTGGCGAACAATTAAGCGAGTTGGCGATGGCACAATTAACGAAAGAGCTACAGAAATTTTGAAAGTTGGCGAGGCTACAATTAACAAATGAATGACTCTGCTTTATATCTTTTAAAATGATTTCTCATTATAAAAATTTTTCTAATGCATACATATCGTAATATAGGGAAACTTTTCAGGGGGAGATTAGAAATAAAATTAATTAATGTTAAAGCTATATGTTTTAGAATATCCCCTCCACCATCAGCCGGGAAAAATCCAACGTTGACTTGAAGAGGGAAGTTATTTCTATTTTCTTAGCTATTCAAAAAAATTGCGTATAATGTAATCGGAATTAAATCGCAATGTAAATGCAATCAAGTTCGGGAAGCCAACATTAATTAACTAACTGTAGGAATTAGAAATATTAATGTGAAGCAATTAAACGACTTGGCGAGGACACAACTTTGAGATGAAGCAGAAAAATAGGGAAGTTGGCGAGAAACAACTAAGCCAGTTGGCGAAGCCACAATTAACAAATGAATTACAAAATAAGGAAGGTTGCCTTTAGCAAATGAGCTATAGGCATTAGGAAAGTAAATGCAGATGCCATGTCTGTTTCTCAGTCTTATATACATCCTTGTTTTTCATGGAATCAGTGGGAGAAAAAATCGCGCCGAGTTGCACAAGAGCATCCAAACCGATTCGTGGAACGTTCTGTGTCAGTCGATTGCAAAAATCAAGCCCGAACCAGATTCTGGCAGCACGTGCCAGAGGGAAGGAGGGTGGAGGAAGAGAAAAAGTCGTCGTCATCAGGTGGAGGTGCTCCCCAAGGTGCACACACAGAGAGAAAGCAAAACAAAATATGTCACCTCCCAAATTTAGCCGGTTTTCCCCGACAAGCGAGCTGGACATGCCGCAGACTATTTTGGCTCGCCCCGTGCGAGCGGGCTAAAATTAGTGGACTTCGTAGCCGCGGTGGTCCTCTTCCATGACCTTATGTAGGCAGGTAGACCTGTGGTGTAAGAGATATACCGCGTGGGGCTATTTTTAAAGCCCGCTTCCGCGACTCACGGAGAGAGAGAGAGAGAGGAGCTTGCTCGCGAGACCTGCGGCTGGATTTGGACAATGGCGGTTTCTCTGTCTCAATTTCCAGCCACACAGCGAACAATGGGTACCGAACCGGAAGCGAACCCAATATATTTGTCTGACAGCTACCACTTTACCAACGCCTCGTTCGGAGCAGAATCGGGGGATAAAATACGATGAAGTGAAAATACGATGTGATTTGCTTGCGGCAGAAGCGCTTCTTGATCACGATAAATAAGATTTGGAGAAGAGCTATCAGTTGAAGAAATGATGCTGATCATCTTCCGTCTCCCTCTTCTCCGGCAACAATCTAAACATCTTAATATCAACGAACAGTGCATTATTTCGATATTAAAGCGTAATTTTTATATCACAATTTTACGAAATTAGACCAGAGGTTTCCAACCTGTGGTACACATACTCGTGGGGGGTATGCGAAGGACTAGTTGGGGATGCACGCACTCAAAGTTGGTAATGCTGGAAATAAGACAACAGAAGGAATTAAAAAAAGTTACAGAATTTTGCTTTCCCAGGTTAATACTTACTATTTAACAACTATACCACTTGAATAGTTAATTATTATCTAGTGTAATTTTTAGCTGTCCTTTTAAGTTAATGCGAAATTATTACAATACTGATTTCATTTGTTTTGGCGTTGAACTAATGTTATTGTAAAAATGCAATAAAATGTAAAATAAAAAAGAAGTCCAGCAACTGTTATTAATTCGAGTCATTTGACTCCTCAGCAAATCTAAGCCCTTAACATTATTGATAGAAACTTCTTTGCATAGACGGATGGTTGGTGCATGGCAATAGGGGGTGCGCGAAAATATAAAGATTCATCAAAGGGGTACGCGAGGGAATAAATGTTGGGAACCCCTGAACTAGACTGACTCTTGAGTAGACTGAGACTGTTGTTCGAACATTTCGTCATGACAACTCAAAAAAGTTGTTTATTTCATGAAGATAGATTTGAAATCAAAGATAAAATAATTATTCAATTTTGGAAAAATAGACATGAAACCTAATTAATATTTAATATACGGAATCAAGTGAACAAATATCGAATTAGTATCTTCATCAAGAGTTCTTTTTATATGAAATGTATTTTATGAAAAAGCAATTTTTTTCTTTCTGGTAAGTTAATTTGTTCAGGTTTAAGTAGGAGAAAATTTTATTAATGGAAACATTTATTTTAATTAAATTTGTATTCAGGACTATATACAATATATATCATTAAACAATAAACTTATAGCAGGACTGATAACTAAATGAGTAAATATTTTGAGTGAATGAGCGAATAATTAAATTTGAGAAACACAAAAAAGTAAACACAATAATAAATCTAATCCCCAGAAAATCATACTAGACATCAAAATTTTATTTCGAGGCTCACTTATGCAAGAAGGATAAAAGTTTCAATAATCACATGTTTAAAGATAATAAAAATTTAAAAAACACAAGAATATAGTTTTGAAAATTCAGTAAAAGTAATAATTTCTGTTTTATTTAAAAAGCAATATACGTAAGCTTCTAAACAAAGTGTCGGTTTGGTATTCTCCTGAAAGGAACATATCTATTTGCTTAAAAACACACACAGATACACTTTTGCAATCTGGACGGTCAGAACTTTGTGCATTTAATGAAATAATACAAGAAGAAAGTTCTTTAAAGAAGTGACGAAAATTTTTACGATCTTAAGTTGAACAGAGGAATTAATATGCTTCTCATAGAAATATTTACTTTCAGTTAAATTATTTATCATGTAAAATTCAATTTCATTTTATTTTATTCGAATATCAAAAAAATGAACAGCAGATTTAGGGTCCCAAACTCATTACAATTCATCTAAAGTAATAAAATGGACTTTTTAAAATTTTATGTTATCCTTTGTTCCCCAAAATCATGAGCGTTAACTCAAACAAAAATGCAAACTTTTTTTAAAGTCCCGACGTTACGAAGTTAGAAACAATTTTCCAGATAATAATTTTTTTTCTCTTTTTTTACGGCTATGTAACGAGCCAAACAAAAATGCAAACTTTTTTAAAAGTTCAGAGGTTACGAAGTTCGAAACAATTTTCAACAAAATAATTTTTTCTTCTTTTTTTTACGGCTATGTAACGAGCCAAACAAAAATGCGAACTTTTTAAAAAGTTCAGAGGCTACGAAGTTTGAAACAATTTTCAACAAAATAATTTTTTCCACTTTTTTTATGACTACGTAACGAGCCGAAAATGTGTTCAAGCAACATTTACTTAAAAGAGGATAACTGACATTTAAACGTCGTTGGAAAAAAAGGCTGATATTGACAAGATGCGTATTCATATTAAAATAATTTCTTCACTTTTACATTTGTTCCAATGCATTTAGGGGGCTTCTCATGAAATGAATAAAAACTCAAATATGTACTAGTTTACAGTTCTATAAAGTAAATTACGTCAAAATTATTCCATTTTTCTGATGAATTGATGAGCACCTTCAAATTTCAAAACGTCATGAAATTAGCCTAGATTCCGGCTTCCCTTTGCTTCCAAAGCAGCTCACTGCCCATAATATAGAAACCTCTCTTCATTGTACTTCTCTTACGTCTGCAAAATGATATTTTTAAATAACATCCTTTCCCCGCCAGTTAGCTTTATAAATTTATTCATAAGAGGTAATGAATACACAAATCGACACCAAGCGAAAATACGACCAATTCATCGCAACTTTACCACTGGCAGTCGGAAGCCCTGTCACCTTGTTGAACAAATCGGCACGACCGAAACGAATTAATAAATTCGCGTGTACATTGTACCTTTTTGGTGATAAAACTGCTTCGAAAGAAGGTGAATTATGGATGCAAATAGAATCCGAGAGTGTGTTTGCAATGGGATTGGCGATGGGGGAGGAAAAGTACCGGAAGTCGCTTTATTTGCTGATGACGGACGTTCAGTTGGTAACCTCGCGTAACCCACCTCCTCCTCTTCCTAACTGTGCCATAAAATGCATTTGCGCACAAACACAATCATGACCCACCCCAGCAATCCCCGACCAATGAGTATCCAGATTTCGAGTGCACAGATTTCCGCAAAAGATAAGCTAGAAAAAGAAAAGCAGCTGAAAATTAGACAATTAATACTTGGGACGCGTGGAAGCAATTAAGGTGTTGCAATCAATAAGCCTTCAGGTTTTGTACTGACACACTTCGAAAATAAGATCCCACTGTTATCGAAGTGAAGATACTACCAAGCAAAGTGTGTAGATATCATCAATCACAAGAAGTGAAAGGAAAACTGGAACAGTTTTATCAGAATTTAAAAATCAGGATTAAGGTCAAGGAATTACTATTATGTTATGAGATTACTTCGCATGCTGAGAAAAACTAACCCGAAACATATATAAAATTCATCGCAGTACATAATAAATGCTTCAATTTATAAGGGTAGTACTACATTCAGTGGGGGAGGGGTGTCGAAATGGGGCTGCAGCATTCACCGATATTTTTTTTTCCAAAAATTTATTCATTCTTTTATTTTTATCGTAACATCTGTCCATATTTCATTACTGAGATTTCTATGATCTTTAGGAACTGAAGATACACATCAGATTTTAATCACATCCGATAACCGCATTTTTTTTTTTGTTAAAACTTACTGCCGTTCCACGAAATCTCAAGTCGAAAGAGAGCAGAGCTGCTTCTCGCTACAACTCGGAACCGCTTGAAAAATCGGTTATTGTGCATGCCGAAATGCCGCATAAAATAAAGGCGTGGTGGTGGGGTAAAAAGAAAAGAAAAAACGACGCTATAAAGGCTCCAGAACAAAATAACCCATTCCTAATTATAAGGACACTCAGGAATTAATACTCGTCCAGTCTCTTTCTGTCTCCCTACCTTCTCCTAAAATATTTTCTTTTATTCTTCAATCATTTGGTTTTAACAGTCGTGAGACTTACTGCTTGATAAGCAATATTTATTTTTTAAAATTTATTTATCTTGTTTAAAATCGTTTATGCAGATAAAGAAGATTGTTTTCTACAGATGAAAAATTTTGGTCTCCGTTTCAAAAGCAACTCTCCTGCGTTAACCGGCCAAGGAGCAAATTTAACGAACATTCAAACCTGCCCATTTAATAAAATTTCAAAATTTCGGATTAACAATAGCTAAAGGGAAAATTTTTAAATATCTTTCGCAACGCTGTTCTGAGTTGGTACTTCATGTAAGAATTACTCAAGTTTTTCTGTCGTTTATGTTATAACCTTATTGCCGAATTCTATGAAATTATGTCTTCCAAAGCTCAAAACACTTGCTACTATGTTCAGTCACTTACTAATAACAATGCATACAACTCCTTATCTACCAATCTATGAAAGGTTTAGTTTAGTTTTGTAATATGAAAAATTTATGTGTGGCTCACTGTGCTGAACTTCTTTTTTATTTCATATTTTGAAATATTACCAATACTTTTAAAGGGCAATTGATTTTTATTTAACTATCAATTTGGCTTAAAAGCTCTCGTTTTCTTTTAATGATTTTTTTATGTTGGTAAATTGTTCTCATCAAGACGGTATGTAGATACTCAACAGAATTTTTTAATATATGATTAATATAATTTATTTTTAATTTACCAATAATAATTTGCATTAAACGAATAAAAAGTTAAAAGTAACTTTCCCCCCTCTGTAAAAGACTGGTAACACGAATTTTATCAAGCATTTCCTTGGACAATTTCGCGGAAGAGATAATTCATACAAATTTTTGTTTATCCTCCACTGTTTGCCAGGATAAATCACGGTGAAATACTTCTGAACTGCTACACTTTACATGAACACGCTCTTTCTAACATTTTTGTCAATTATAGAGAACCTTGATTGCAGGCATCAAGCATTCCGTAAAAAGGAACAAACAAAAGTGCTTTTTAAAAATTATATATTTTTGGAGGGAGGAGAAAGAAGAAACATTTTTAAATAAACCTGCGTGTATGGGGTTGATTTTTAATTTAACCCTCTTACCGCCGAATTTTTAAAAATTAATATTTAGATGCAACGTTTGAAAAAACGTTGCATCAATTGAACGTTGCTCAAATATCTTTGATCCAAGCGAATTGGTATTTGCATGCAAGGCTTTATTAGTATAACACGTTTTAAAAGTACTAAGTAACTTGCTAACTAAGTAGCTTGCGAAAATTGCGGAATGCATCAAAAAATAGACTTTCTTCCAACCCGCGGAAATCACGGGATACGCAATCAGAGTGTTAATGCATACAAGAAATAAAGAAAAGATAACAAAGAAAAAGTTCGATAATATTATCAAAGAAAATAAGAATTTTCATCATAACAGAATAATCAATTTTGTTTAAATGAATATACTGTTTTAAAGTCAATACATCTGGAAGTCGTTTTATGAATATACGCGAAACCAATGTACTTTTGGAATAAATCTTCATAAAGTTGGTAAGCACAAAGTTGCCTGCAATTTGTTTCATTTTAATAAGTTAATTTAAATATTTACACAAAAGAACTAACGCACAAATAATAATAATATTAAATCCCATAAATTTAGATTAAGTATTAGAAAAATATTAGATTTCATAATTAAAACTTAGTCCATAATCTAAATTTTTATTCTCTACTAGAGGCGCCACCTGGTTGCGAATTTCAGAAAAAACTGATTTCAAGAGTCCACAATTTTTATAATAATCTATACTTATAAAACGCAATGTTTGTGTGTGCGTGTGTGTCTGCGATGTCCAGAGGAATCTATCGCACTTACAGCTATGAAATTTGGCACACAGGTAGTCATAATGGTGACTGAATGCACCTCGAAGCCGAAATTTTAAAATTTAATCTAGAAAATTTTTTATTTAATGTTTTGTGTTGTTTTGGTTTATTTTTCGCACTAATTTCTCAATAGAATGGTTTCGAATAATTGTACGAAAAAAATAGATAAACCATTGGAAAGAGCACACGATTTCCGTTCTAATGAAGTTAGTTTCGAATTTCTAACGTAATTTACTGAATTTTGGGAATTTTTAAAAAAAATAGTCACTTTTCAAAAATAAAATTTTCTGGAATCCTTAAAACTCTTGCATCCGATGTTCCAATAAAGATATCATTTTCAAAATTTTTCAGCTTATAACTGCAACGGTTCTGTTGGATTCAAAACAAGAATGGTTAAAATATCTTTTCCCGTTTTTTTAAAATTAATTTTTTCCTGGCAGTTGAAAGATATTTTCCCTCTAGCGAGGCTTCCTCCCGCGACAGCTCTCCGGAACGTTGCGGGCAATTTCATTGGTTGACGGGGCAGGGTGAAGTCATTACTTTCGCATTCTGCGAGGAGATGATTTATTTACTCGATGACTTCGATTATTATTTTTAAGCGTGTCTTAACTTATTTCTTTGCCTTTCATAATTTGCTTGAGGTGTAATGAATATCACATTGTAATTTTTTAACATTGTTTTGGATTAACGGTACTCGGTCGAGAGGAAAAAGAAGCGGACAAACTCAATAATATATATATATATATATATATATATATATATATATATATATATATAGAGTACTTCGTTACGTATTGCTCATCGCAATAACAAGCAATTACATGTGAGATGAAATTTTAAGCCTATCATCACAGAGCTCATCTTAGCTCACCATTGAGTCTATGCGGGTGGGTTCACATTTTATTTTCCTTTCAGAATTGATCCGCACACGTGAGGAAATGACGCGTATGCAGTAATCAAAGAAGCGGTAAAGTGATTTCTGTGACTGTTGCTGTAGGCGCAGAACAGCAGAGGGCATTTCTGCGATTCAGTCTTCACTAAACAATCACTAAAGTAGTTAGAAGATTCAGATGAATTCCCTTCTCTTCACATAACGACAATCACCATTATTGTTAGGGCCAGTGCACGAGGATTCTCTCTATTACTTTTGCCTTGAAAATTCCTAATATTCATAATTATTTAATTTCATTTCCATGGAAAATTCAAAATGGCTGAACATACGAGCTTCTCTATAAATGTTTCCTTTTTTCTCTACGAATCGATGTTATATTGTCACGAAGA